>PVJD01011004.1:0-49328 GCA_004026545.1 Mormoops blainvillei | reverse complement strand
ATAATATGAATTTAGCAAAACATCCTAATTGTAACAAAATAAAGTAACATGTGACTAAGATTATCACAGAAAATTTAGTATTTACTCTAACGGAATATCTTGCATAAATCAGACATATAATATAGCCAAATAATTGTTAAATATAGAGAACTTGTATGATAATTTTCTATTAAGAATATCCTTGAAATAGATAAGTAATAAACTGTGATTATGCTCAAATGAGAAAAGATGAGGGAATGAGCTCTTCAGACCTGAGCCAGTAGTAGTCAAATTGGTCTTTATTGCTGATGTAATAGGAATGGAGAAAGCATCACGTGGACAAGACTGAGTTTCTTAAACTACTTTCAAAATACATAAGTCTACTAAGAGTTAGATATGATTTTTGTAATGTTAGATGGTATCTGGCTTGATATTCAAAGACTATCTGAACCTCATTTGCCAATTACTTTTTTTCCTATGAGATTTCTGAGGGAGTCATAACATAATGTGGGAAAAAGAACATGTTGTTGTTAGATGGACCAGTACTTTATAGGCAAATGTACAGTTCTGGTAAATTTGGGTTCCAGCAGATTTGTAGGGCACACTGGTGGGCAAACAGGGGTCTATGCTTCAGTCTTGAGGCACAATTGTTGCCTCTAGGAAATCTCAGGTTTTGCTCTTAACGTCTTCAGCTTATTGGATAAAGCCTACCATCTTACTGTGGATAATCTTCTTAAAGTCACCTGATTTAGCTGTTGTCCACATCTATAAAACACTGTCATAGTGACACTTAGGTTAGTGTTAAATAACTGGATACTATCACCTGGCCTAGTGAAGGTTACACATAAAACTAACCATATTGGCCTTACAACCTTGGATAGACAGAAGAAACCACTTCACCACAACAAAACTGGTAGGGAGTGTGGAGGAGGTGTGAGAGGGCTGGCTGGGCTCCCATGGGTGGCAGCTGAAGTTCTGGAGGAATATTTCAGCAGCTGGGGGCTTCCCCCTGAGAAGTATGAGGTGTAAACGCCAAACTGGGCTCCCTAACGTACAGCACCAGAGCTGGAAATGAACACAGATGACATCCAGCTGTGAAAAGCAGCAGGGTTTCTGTCTGCCAGGGAGAGATGGCTGCAAACACAAGCCTCTTAAAAGGCCAAAGCACAACATTTCATTTGCAACCACTTACTCTGGGATCCAGCAGAGGGAGGGCAGAGTGGACTACAAATGCAAGAGATGAGTCTGGGGCTGGTGGCTCTGGGGAAAGAACTGAAGGAACAGTAACCCGGATCCCTGTGCTTAGTCATTCCCCACACTGCACAAGCCATCTGTATTAGGGACAGTACTCCTCTCCTAATGGCATCAGCCTCAGGGGAAGCAATGACCCCACCCACAGGAATTACTCTGCCCCACCCTGTGGAGTTTAAACTGAACTGATGTTTACTGCTTGAGGATATATCACTGATAAGATTAACACCTAAGGCTGAACTCTAAGAGCTCTATGAGACTACAGCTGACCCTCCCCAGGGCCTGGTGCTCATAAAAGCCAGCCTTGGTGTGCAGCCTAGTTCTTTTTGCACACAATCAGGCCCAGCAGAGGGAGCCACATGCTGTGGATTTCTGATAGCTCCAAACAGGCTGACCAGGACAAGTCACCGGAAACATTTGACAAAGGTCTATACCAGAGTTTTTGCTACCTAGTACACAGAAACAAATGCAAAAAAGCAGCCAAAAAGGAAAGACAAAGAAACAGGTCCCAAATGAAAGGACAAAAGTTTTCTCCAGAAGAAGAGCTAGATGAAATGGAGGCAAGTGATTTATTAGATAGAAAGTTTAGAGTAATGATAATAAGGGTACTCAGCAGCATGAAAAAAGACATAGAGACCATAAAAAAGTACCAGTCAGAAATAAAGAATGCAATATCTGAAATAAATAATACACTGGAAGGAATAAACAGTAGGCTAGGTGAAGCAGAGGATCAAATCAGTGATTTTGAGGACAAGGTAGAAAAAAAAAACCCAGGCAGAGCCGCAAAAAGAAAAAAAGAGTTTATAAAAATGAGGAGAGCTTAAGAAACATTTTGGACAACATGAAGTATGACAACATCCACATCATGGGAATTCTGGGAGAGGAAGAGAGCAAGCAAGTGATCGAGAACCTATTTGAAGAAATAATGACCAAAATTTTTCCTGATCTGGAGAAGGAAAAAGATACAGAAGTCCAGGAAGCTCAGAGAGTCCCAGACAAGTTGGACACAAAGGAGCCTAAACCAGGACACACCATAATGAAAATGACAGGGCTTAAAGACAAGAAGAGAATCTTAACCTTTGCCAGAGAAAAGCACATAGTTACATACAAGGGAGCACCAATTAGATTGTCACCTGATTTGTCAACAGAAACATTTCAGGCCAGGAGGGAGTAGCATGAAATATTCAACATGATGAAAAGCAAGGACCTACAACAAAGGCTACATTACCCAGCAAGGTTATCATCTAAAATTGAAGGAGAAATAAGAAGTTTTCTGATAAGAGAAAACTAAAGGAGTTTGTTAACACCAAAATAATACTGAAACAAATGTTAAAGGGCTTGAAGTAAAGGGATGGAAAAAGATATTCATGCAAATGAAAAAAAAAATGATGGAACCTAATCAACAAAATAAACAAGCAAGCAAAATATAACCAGCAACATTAAAATAAAAAACAAACTGACAGTAAAAAGAGGGGAGGAGGGAGGGTGATGATGGGAAAGGGAGGGGAAGGGTCATCAAGGAACATGCATAAAGGACCCATCAACAAAGCCAGATGGGGGAAGGATTGAGGGTAGGAGGTGGGGGTGGGTGGGGCTGTGGAAAGTGGGAAAATATTGACAAAAACAAACAAAAAACAAAGTGGTCGGGGGAGGCTGGGAGTAGTGTGGGAAACTAAGAAACCAAAGAACTGGTGTGTGCAGCCCATAGACATGGACTGGGAGGTGTGGGGATGGTGGAGTAGGGTGTAGGGCGGAGGGCATATGGGGGGAAAAATGGGACAACTGAAATAGCATACTCAATAAAATATACCAGGAAAAAAAAGACAAAAGATGCAGAAGCCCTACAATTAAGACTGTTAATATAATATATGTTAATGCATAAACATGAACAAATTCTGTGTGGAAAAATTTGTTACATCCAAAGTCAAACTGGAAAAAAATATATTTACAAATCATCTCTCAAAGGCATAATTTCTTTTATATAAAAATTCTATATTAAATCTGTAGAAAGAGAAGTTTAATACCAAACACATAAGATGTGGAAAAGATATGACAATTAATAGGGAAGAAATACTTTTAAAATATGAAAAGGTGCTTAACTACATTGTATAACAACTACATACACAAAAAAACTGTAACCATATTTAGGTGACATTTTCTCCTATGTGAACATCACAAGCTCAATAACTTTACCTATGACCATTTTACCAGGACAGCCCTCATGAGGGTATAAGATGGAACCATCCCCTTACAATATAATTTGGCAATATCAGGATAATTCCACTTTCAAGAATGGATGCACAAATAAACTTATTTGTGTAAAAATATTTATTTATAGGAATATTCATTGAACCATTAACAGAGAACTTGGTAAAGCTATAATAATTCTGCATTTGAACACCATGTAGTTATTACAAATAATGAAATATAATTTTATGATTATGACTATTATATGTAAGAGATTGGTATTGCTTCTTGGAAGAACTATAAGACTGGAAAAGGGTAGAATGGAAACATCTTTTTTATCCTGTATCCATTGGACCCTTTGAGATTATTTTCCCATGTGCATGCATTATTTTAGGTGAAAAAAGTCCTTACAATATCATTTACCCTGTTGATTGCTAGCTATCTGAGAAAAAATATATATATTTAGAAAAAGAAAAATGTATCTCTCATTTGATTTTCTTTTACTTTCCTTACTACCTATATTTCCTTGGTTCCATTTGTCTGTATTAAATATACAAGGAGGAGAAAGACTGAGAAATGTGAAAATCATATGGCTGTTTTTAAAATTAGAATCACTCATGGATATGACTTACTTTGAAAGCCAGCTACTACTAGACACCAGGTCCTATGATAGGTAGAAGGAGATTCAGAGGGAACTGACACCATTTTCAAGATTTCAAGGTTTACATCAACTCCCATGTATATAGAGAATCCCAGAGATTAAAATTTTTTTCACTTTAATTGAACTGTACACAATACATTGAACTTTTTCTAGATGGAAAAGATTATCCTAGGTGCTATGAGGACAGTAGTCTATGAAAAGTACAGACTAAAATTTATTTCTCCAACAAAAATCCGTGTAACAATGACTTAGAGTTAGCAGATTTTCAAATATTGTTGTATCTCTCTTTACTGGGGAGAGTGTCTCTAGTGAGTTTCAAATCCTTAAAGCAGATAGCTCCAAAGAGGGGGATTTCCAGAGTTGATTTCTAAAATTGTTTATATTCCAATTAGAACAAGGGGTTCTATAACGATAGTGTAACACATTATAAAAGAGAAAATTAAAGCCTTTTAACTTCACTGACAATCCTTTTGTCTTAGTTGTTTCGCCCTAACATTCCTACATCCTCTGCCACATTTCCTTTCTTAGTTGCTATAGCACCTTCAGTTTTATTTTTCTTTTCTTCCACTTTTTGCAGTTTTTTTTCCTTTCCTTCCACTTTTTGCTGTGAAAGGAAAAAATCACAGCACATAGTATCTAGCACACTAATTTTGAGTTTCTCTTTTTATCAGTCATTGAACGTTATTTGAAATCATGCTATGAATTCAACGGCTTCAGGTCGATTTACATTTGTTTGTAGTTCTTTCTTCTCCTTGACCCTAGTTGGGTATTTAGCAGCCCCTGTGACACTTCGCTGTATGGAATTCAATTCCCTGCCCCTCCTCTTCAGAGCTTCAGGCTGAAAACTGTCAACACCCTTCCCAGATTGATCTCCTGTACGGAGCCTCCTACTTAACGCACCTCCTCCTCCCAGGCATCCTTTCCTTGAAACCAGACAGGATGCAGGAGGTGTTTACTGGGAATATCTAGGAGATTGCAGATCTTGTAATTAATCTAATGAATTCAATTTTTTACTGGTCTTTTAGAGAGTGTAAGTAAAATATTTATTTATTTATTTTTCATTAAAGACCTTATTTGTGTGACAGCTGCCTAATATATTTGCTATTTGGGGATTTGTTGGTGCAAAATATATTTCACTATCAAGAGCTATAAAAACTTACATGAAATACTCCCTGTTGTTTATTTTTCTGTAATGTGTCATATTTTTGTTTGTAAGATAGAAATGCTAAGATATAGCTTCCTTTGTCCCTCTTAAGTATAATAGTTTATTTAACAAGGTACGAAGATATTCAAACTTGGGATTATTGGTACCAATATTATTAAATATTTTCTACTGGATGCATTTCCAATTTTTATAATGACAGAAATTTTGAGCATCCAAAAGAGAAAGTTACTAATTGCTAAGTTCTATTGTTTGTGTTTGTATTAAAGATAATGCAAGCAATGGAAATTTTAAAATATACTGGAATGCTGAAGCTATTATTCAAAGTCATTATGGGTGTAACTACCGAAGGAAAATGTGCAAAGCATTGGAGTTAATGAAATGATTCAATGAGTAACATAAGTCCTAGGCAAAAAGCTCCCCCAGACTGTCGAAAGTTTAGAAGCTCATTTGGAAGAGTAAGCAAATGCAAGTTAAGGTAGAAAATAATGGAGCAAATTTACTATGTCAAACTGAATAGAATATTTCAGCTAACAATATTGCATTCCTCAAATCTATTCATAGCAGACAGAAGACAAGAGAAAATTGGCTCTCTAAAGTGACAGGGGAGAATTGTATCTTGTGGATAAGGCAAAGGTGATTTGCTAAGCAGTTTATTTTTTGCTGCTATCAGAACAAAGAAAGGCCCAGATTTCTGAGGTATATTTCTTTGTATATGTCAATGCCCAGAATGATTAACACCACATCCAATCAGAGCTGGCTACAGTGACTTAGCCTGACCTTTAATTAACCTCTCAGAAAATATAAACAACTCAGATGGTGCCCACTCACACTCAGTAGGTATCTCTATTCTAAATGAGATACGGAATTAGGAAAAAAATATGTTGCATTCTAGTTAGTAAGCCTGCTAGAAAATTTAATGGACTGGCATGATCCTCAAAAATGCTGACCTACGTGAGCATTATCATCCAAGAATACTACAGTGTCAGGGAAAAGGGAGGGGGAAAAGATCAAGTGTATTGGACCACAAACTTGTCTGATAATTTACTGAAATAAAATCTAAAACACTGATCTCTAGGCCCACACTCAGATATCCTTTATCTGTAGGTTTGAGAAGTGCCTACGACTTTACCTTACCAAAAATTAGCTCCAGGGTTGTATTGTGGCTTGCAATGTGAAGATCACACAGAAAAAAGCTAGAGAGCTTTCTTTACTTTATATACTACCTATGTAACTAATGACTACCAATTTGCCCCCGGCCCCATCCCTGCTCTGCTTTGTATTGAGGAGAATTCCATTTTCCCAACTTCATTGTCCTCTCACTTCTGGTTAAGACCGATCAATTAGAGGTACTCCAGTCGCATAATGACTGTTTTCCTTGCTTCTCTGGACCTGTGCCTGATAGAGTCATTCTGCTATTGCTCATGTTTAAATTGCTTCACCGTTCCTTGTTTAATTTCTAAGCACCGCAAATGTAATCGGGTCTCTGTGTTAAATATCTTTATGAAAGATCTAAAATTGCTTCTCTTTCCTGGGTGCACCCTGGCTGAAAAAATGTAGTGCAATGTCCCCGGAAACAACAGTATTTATGGATGTTTCAGGATGAGAAATCAAAAAGTTGGCAAAGTTAAACCTTGTGCTTTGAAATAAAATCATGAGAACTTCTTTGTATATATATTTTCAACGGAGAGATTGTCAAATTTTTCTTATATCTCACTTAAAAAATTTTAATCATTTTGGAAGAAAATAAGTTTAAGGAGTGATAAATAAAAGTCAGCCTATAAATTCAATAAAAAGCTATTAACTTCATAGAGGAAGAGGAAAGATGTTGGAAAGATTTTCCTTTTCTTATCTGGGACAGGAGGAGGCTGAAAATATGTAGCTTTAATAAGTCACTGTTTGTGGAACTTGAGAAAACATAGTATAGGTCAAGCCAAATGCAACAGACCAATGAGTTTCTTCAACTTAAGCCCAGTAAATTCCTAGAGAAAAAGAAAAGAGTTGAAGTCCCAAGAATTCTTATATTCCTTTACAGTACCTTCCTATTTGTTGTTGTTGTCACTGTTGGCATAGATTCTTAATATAAATTGATAAGAATTATTATTCTTTAATTTTTGTCATTTTAGGGGTAAGTCACCATAGTATAAGGATGCTTAACTAAAACTCAAGATTGTTGATCTATAAGCCACTGATTTAAATCATTAGTAAGTGATTTCTTACAAAGAATAAATTTTCATGCCTCTGATAATATTTATGTTTGATTGGAGGATGGAAAGTAAAGCATGAGTATATGTAAAGCTCTTTGGGTACCAGGCTCTGTAACTACTCCAATTATGTATTGGAATTAAAGGTTGTTAAATTTATGTTTCAAAAGAATAATCAAATGAAGTAGGACAAAGGAAGAATTATTATCATCTTCGAAGTATTAAATTTGGAACCTGTAACTTCTGCAGAAGAAATGATTGATGTTGTTTTAATATCTGTAATATTTGAAAACTAAAAATAATATATTTATTTTATATAAATATTTCATATGTGTCAGGCAATGTTCTAAGTTCTTTACATATTTTATCTTATTTAAGAATCATAAAAAACTTATGTAACAGGTACTGTTATTATCTCTGTTACATTTTATTTTTTAATTCTTTTTTAAATTAAATTTAGTTTTTTAAATTTAATCTTTACTTTTTTCCATTATCTGTGTTTTAAAGACGGGGGAGCAGAATCTAAAGAAAATCAGTAATTGCCCACGTGCCACAGCTCTTACTGGCAGACCCAAGGCTCATATGCAGCCAGACTGCCTTCAGGGTCCATTCTCACAGCCAGTAGTACGTCCCGCCTCATCTTGTACCCATAATGCCATGAGACCCTGTTCTACATGCAAGGCAGAGAAAAATCTATGCTCCAAAAAGTTAACAGTCTTAAGATGAGTAAGAATAAAGTTCTGAAGAAAAAATCAATTCCTGGTGTGCCTAGAAAATTAGTGTTGGAAAGATCCTTAGTATCTTCTAAAATCTCAAATTTTTCAATCTAATTCATCCAAGTACATAATTTTTCTTATGTCACTAAATTTATTTGGTAATCAAATCTTTACTTCATATTTTTGAGCCTCATATTGCTGAGTGTGGATAAAATGGTTATTTAAAAGTTGCAGGGGTGTTTTCTAATTGTGTTGTAAAAAACCTGTTTCTATCCAGTTTTGATGGTGAATGTGTAGAGGGAGTCAGGGCCGACACCAAGGACGAAATGAAATGTTATCTGCCCTGCTGCAGGTGTTGAGACGCTATCTGCCCTGACTAATGCTGTAAATGCTTCTCTCCCACTTCTGTAAGCCCCTTCGTGCCAAATCTATACTATGACTCCCAATACCCTCCCCCACTTGGCCCAGCATAAAAGGAATGCGGGGCTATTGTTCGGGGCTCAGAATTTGGAGTTTGTCCCCTCTGGGCCCGTGCACGTAAATAAAGATCGTGCTCCTAACCCCTCAGTGTCTGGTCGCTTCATTTTTCTGTAACAAATGTTTGAGATGGAAAATGTGGGGTCTGCTGATAGCTCTATGCCTACTATGTGGAGAAGGTCAGTCCACAGGAAAACTGAAGAAAACAAGAAAACAGAGTGAGAGTGGTCTGCATGTTGGGAAAGGGCAGTGAGGAAGAGTGAGAATTTTAGTAGTGTTACATTCCCTAGGTCTGATCGCTGCAGAGACCTTTGCTTTTCTCATAGTTACGGGAACTTTTTAATGAATTATCTTTCTTTTTATATTTTACCGCACCCATTGTGTGTTTTGTCTCTACCATTTGCAAAAAAATACTAATAGTTTAAATATGTCTTTCCTCTTATGCTTAAGTAGCTTTTATTAAGTATAGGGCAAAAACTCTTCAGAGGCTATTATAACTAATCATGGACATCCCTTAAAAGCAAGGGGTATGAGTGAAGCCTTAAAGATAGAAGAAACAGTAAGAGACAGAGAGAATATCCATTTATATAGAAAGGATCCTATAACCACATTGTGCTGGCTTTGACCTCAGAGAGAAACAGCTTTACTAGTAAATCCCAAAGACACAACGCTAATCCATAAACAATGGGATAAATGATATTCATTATTAAATGCCCTTGTACATTTAGTAAAGTTTTTAAAAATCAGCAGCCTTGTTTAATCCTGATTTGGAAAAAAAGTACTATCGTCTATACTTTGGAATGAATTGATATTGAGGATGACAGCAGTAAAGACTTCCTCATATGTATTCAATGCAAAATAGGACAAGCATCCAATAGGATGTTCAAGATTTTTCAAGACCTTGATCAAACTTGAGGAGGAGGGTATGGTTTTAAATATTAAATATGGAAAACTTGAATGTTTTTTAGATATGGAAGGGTAGGTTTCTGCTCTAAATGTCAAAAAGAAAAAATCTGGGAACTTGGATACATGTATTGATACTTTTATTATCTTCTATACCTACATTGGGTCTTTCAGAATAATTGTAATTTATGAAGCAAAAATTGACTATAAAGGGAAGAAATTAATAAGATTAACTACAAGATGAATATATTTGACTACCTAGAATTAACCACTTGTGTGTGTCACAAACCACCAAAATAAAAAATAAAAGTCAATTATTCGAAAAATATTTGCAACATTTAAGACAAAAAGGTAATATTGACTGTTTATTAGAACTTGAAAAATGATTCAGAGAAATATGGTCATCATTATAAATTTATGGAACAAGTATATGGAGTAACATTTACATTAAAAAGTTAATAATTATATAAAAAGATGCCAAATATTAATAATTCAAAATATTGCACTTATTCTTTGTAAATATATAAGAAAATGGTTGCTTTACATAATAACATCAAGACCGTAATGTTATTTGCTAATATAAAGAAAGACATTATAAATATGAAGCTTTGAAAACAATTACTGGTAAATGGATAAGAATATGGATTGGTTAAACAAATAATGGTATGGTGACAAAATAATGTTATGGAAGATGTTAAAATGACATAATAAAAGCTGATGACATATTGCAAGGTGAAATAAAACAGACTACCATACAGGAGAATATCAGTCTAGAATAATACCTTGTAAAAGAAAACTTTATTAAATGTGTGTAACTAAAGAAACATGTTCCAAATTGTTAATAGTTTTATCTCAATGAGATGAGGTTTGCGGTAAGGTCATATTTTTCCTTTTTATTCACTGAGATGCTTTTATATTTGTATTATCAAAATCTATGGTAAAATAATACATAAAATATAAAATAAATTAATAAGACATAAGGCATACAATAGTCTTACTCTAAAGTGAAAAAGTCAGAAGATAAACCCTTATTTTTGGAAAATAATGACTAGGTTATTTAATTTATCAGAACCAAATGTAAAGTTAGAGAATGTTTCCTTAGAAGGAGAAATCTTGAGTGAAAATTAACAAATAGTCTGATATTTTGTAACATTAAAAATTTTAGCCTAAGATTTGTTTCATTTTAACATATAAAAGAAATATGTACAAACCTTTTTTGAAATAATTGTCAATGATAACCGACAATGAATTATGGTATCTCCTCCTTCTTTGGGTTAATTAGATTCATCTGAAAGGTTCTCACTGGGGGACCTTAACACAATTGCAGTCCTAATTTGTCTGGAGTTGCATCTCAGGTCTAAACTGGGCTGGCTGTCCAAGATGGCCCACTCAACCATGCCTGCCTGTTCATCCTGGTTGTCTGCTAGGGGCTCTATTGGGACTGTTGCCAAAATGCTCATACATGGATCCTCCAAGTGACTCCAGTTTTTCATAGCATAACATCTGGATTGAGGGACTGAGGACTGTCTGACTTTCAACTTTTCAATATACTATATATATAGTATATATATAGTCTATGATATACTATAATATATTTTGAGCATTTCAAATGACCCAAAGAGAGACACAAGTCTTCTGGTAATTAGCCTATGAAATAAAATGCTCAAGTTTGCCACAAATAATTGGTCAAAAGCGAATCTCAAGGTCAACCAGATTCAAGTGACAAATACTCTGTAATATAAGGATACAAATAGTGGGAGGATAGTTCATCCATGGGGTAAGGGGCATCTTTGCAAACTAGCTGCCACCTTTCTCATAATAGATACGGTATTTAATATTGGCATAAAATTTGGAGGATACTAAAGCTTAAGTATAGAGAGTTTAATTATCCCACATAAGATTAATAACTAGCAACTGTACAAGTTGCTAGGTTGAACTTATTAAGTCAAACCATAAGTGATGATGTTTGTTAATTCCCTATCTTGATTCTAATGCATTTAGATTGGGAATCATATTACTAGAATTCCAATGCACACTCCACCACCAACACATTCTTGACCTTCAGCAAGTCACATTTCTCAACCTCTGTTTTCTTTTATTGCCCTTGGAAAGTAGATTTATTTCTTACCCTTGGTTTCCTTTGTAATGATATTCTACCCTTCTTTTCCTACAAGTCATCTCCTTCTCACGGCATTTGAGGTCTAGTCATTCTGAAAGTCAGTTTCTTGACTTTCTTATGCCTTTTCTCACCTAAGCCTCTTCATTCTGTTCCCTTTCCCCTGAAACAATCTTTCAATCTCTGTCCAATGATTTTCTAATTGACCTTTTAGGCCCAATTTTTGACACCATTTCCTCAAGCAGTTCTTTCCTCCTCCCCATTAGACTATATATTAGTCATTTCTTCATATGCTCCTTATGTTACTTAGCTCTTACTGGAATATCCTTTGGTTAAAGAACTGTTCTTAGAACACTTGTACTTCCCTTTTTAGACCATTACACTCTATTGCTATGACATATTTACCTGACTATATCCTTAAGGATTACTTTTGCTGTTTAATTAGCTTACTATTGTATGTGCCCACAGTGTATACCTACTTACCTAAGATTTAGTGGGCACTTAAGTGTTTGCTGAATAAGTGAATGAACAAATAAATATGTGAAATAGACAGTTAAGAAAAGGATTTAATACCCATCGGAGACCAGGGACTAATATCTTTCTCAGTAATAGAAAGGAAAGAATCATTTTTATTGAATTTTTAAAACACTGATATATTTTTGTCCAAATATAATGTCAAAAATGCTCAAAAACTTTCAAATTTACTGTTTTATTTGTAATTAATACTGCCAATTACATATGCCAATTTAGTATAATTTACCTTTTTTCATGCTTATATGCACACTTCCATGAAGATTATACTTATAGTACAGTATTTTGTCTGAAGTCTGAATATTGAAAATAATAAATAATGTGGAAATACTTTAAATATTTTATTTTGAGGTAAAGAACATTTTCGTGGTTTTGAAGATTTCAGTAATAATGAGTTTTTAATTTTTCAGAAATTAACTATATGTTCTCTTCCTACATAGAAATAAAGAAATGTCAATGTGTGCATTCACTTACTACTCTTTCTCTCTATGAGAACTGAGGTGGGGAGAATGCAATTTTTCCTTTTCCTAATCCTAGATTATAGATCATATCAAATATTTGGATTTTATGAGTATTCTAGAGCAAGTAAATTGCTCTAAAAATGTGAGGATGACATTTGAAATTTTATGAAGAGTAATATGTGTGTGTTTGTGTCCATGAAATTAGAACATTATTCATTGTATATTGTCTTTTTCCTTTCCTTTATTATTTTTCAATATTCATCAAATATACACTGAGCATCTTCTAAGTGCAAAGCACTATATGACACGATGGTGACTGGAAATGTATATGAATCTTTGACCTCAAGAACTTAAGACTCTCTGGAAGAGTCAGGCACATAATTGGAGTATTATTGGAGCACCAAGGTGGCACACCTACCTCACACGGAGGTATTAGTGGACACTTCTTTGAAGAATTAGACTTTAACTAAGTTGTAACTTTTAAAAGGGAATTAATGTAGTAAAAAATAAAAGTATGAATGAGAGTGGAGATATATTGTCAAAGAGAGCAGAAAATATAAATGATTAGAAGCTGAAAACAACATAAAGCAGTCAGTGAATTAGAAGTAGTTTTTTGTGTCGGGAGCAGAAATGGTGAGGCCTGCAATGGTAAAAGATGAGGCTATAGAAATTGGCATGAATCCCCACGTTTTCCTAAGAAACATGGGTTTTATTCTTTAAATGGAGGGAGGGTATGGAAGGATTTTGAGCAATATCAAACTGTATTGCATTTAGATAGATCACTCCTTGTGGAAGGGTATTATAACACTGGAGGCAAAAGAACATATCATAGAGAAACTTCAAACATTGTTGAAGAGAAAAATTTTACAAATATAGTTAAAGGTGAATTATTACCTTTGAAATATAAAATTAAATTTACAGAAAACTTTGTATCAAGATAGTAAATTCCTTAAGACAATGCTGATGCAGAGTAACTGACAATCTGTAATTGTATTCTCAGATAAAACTTCATCAGAGTTAGGAGAAATCAAGACAATTTTAGACAAACACTAGCAGAGGTCATGTTTCATAGAACACCACTAAAATAAATTTGAAAGGGTGTATTTCAGCAATAAGAATTATGAAACAGATTAAAGTAGTTCTTAAATAAATAGTTTCTTTAATAACAAAACATGTGAGCAAGTAACATATATATTATTTCATGTAATTAAACACAGGCCATCAGGAAAACATTTCACTTATATAAAAATCTGGAACCAACTTTCCAAAGAGTAAAAGGAAGACAGAAAAGGTGATGTTGATCTGTACAGTGAGGAGTTAAGTATGTTAAAGTTGTTATCATGTTCATGTTTAAAAATACATACTGTCTTAAGTTACAATAGATGAATGACACTTGTATGAAAGTCTGTAAACTTTTCTGTCATCTCCACTTACCAACCTGTCCCTCCTTGTTGCTCAGAATAAAGTTCAAAGTAGAAGCTCCTTCATTGTTTTCTCTATATTCCAGTGGTAAAAATGATCAACAGAGGAAGCCAGAAGCTTATTGACAAAGTAGAACATATAAAATATTGTACGGTACTTGTATTATTAGTGGAAAGAAGGTTTGGAAAGGTTTTCAGTAAAATGATATGTCCAGTCATCTCCTCCACAGTTTACAGAGTCAGTTCACACAGGTCCCCATTCGCAAGTGATTAAACTCCGCTGGTCCTGTTTGTAGCTCTGCCCCAAGGCTGACGTTAAGAGCGGAATTTATTCTCCCGTATGTTTAGCAGTCTCTTCAGATTTCTGCTTAAAATGTTGCTCATATTTATTTAAAATACACTCCATTGGCAGAATTAGTGGGCTTTAGAGCAGGTGGTCTTAATTGCACATTTCTTCGTGCAATTGTGACCACCCGTGTGCCCGTGTGCCAACGGCGAGGTGGCGTAGGAGAGAGGGGAACCGAAGAGTATGCGGAGGCTCTGTCCACAGAATTGCTTCTCAAATGGCTCTGAATCATTACTTTTCATGATAAATACCTGAGGGAAAATTACTGTTTCATCTGAAAAGATTCATTTAATTTTTAATAAAAAGTTGATATTTTATTTAATACTAAACCAGAAATATGATATTTCAAAGAGAAATGTGCCACTACTACTAAGAATACATAATCTATGAGAAAATATTCAGTTAATAAGCCTGTGACTTCAAACACTTTGATGATACATATGTTAATGTGTACCATGAGAGACAAAATATGTTTTTCCTGTATTAGTGACTTGGGCTGTTCAAAGATTCTCACATTTTACTAAGATATTATATCTCTGTCATAAGTTTATTTAAAACATTTTAAAAACAAACTTAAGGAAATAGTCTCTGTTCTGTGTAGGTATTCACATTCCCTCCTGTTTCTTATAAATGCTTTTCTTTCAATCCAATCTTCTGGGGCCATTTTCGCAGGTAATCTAAATTATTAGAGCCTTTTCTTCTTGATATAAACACTTAAAATGTAACCTTTTATTTACCGGAACACGCCTACACAGATTTTCTCTGTAAATTACACTTCAGAGACAATGCTCCTTCTCTGCCCAAAGTCTGAGCCACAAAAGGAGACCAGTCTCATTGTATGTTGCTGTTTGCTCTGCCTCAGGAAATTTTTCAGGAGATCAGGAAATTTTAGCTCCAGAGAAGAAAGACTGACTACGACATGCTTGGATTTCAGTGTTGTAAAAGTAAAGTACTACTAGCAGATATTGTCTTAAAGTGCTTTACTGGCATTTTTTGTTGGTTCATCTGTCTGTTTACCATTAAATTACCTACAGGGGGCTTTGAAAGTCTTTATTTAACCCCTTCGCTTTGTATCTTTAGATTAATTGCTATGTCAGAAGTGAGTCTTGGGCCTGTGGAAATTACATGAGCGTTCAAGTGGATCCTAACGTATTAAACCCAGGGACAATTGTGTTAAAAGTTCAAGTTGCCTTCTTGGGTCCCCATGTCTTTCTTCTTTTCCTTCTTCCAGAAATTCTTCCTTGTTCTCTTATTACCTCCCCCTGGTCAGCGACAAAGATATTTGTTACATCTTACTGGCATCAATATGTTTAGTGTCTTTACTTATGGAATAAAATTATATATAATTCCCTGTTAAATGACTTTAGAATGTTATGCAGTTAGAGGATTTGAAACAAGATAGCCTTTGCCATTTGGTATGTGGAGAGGACCCAAGCTTTGCAGACGGTTTGGAGCCAGACTTCTTATTCTACAATATTTATTAAATGTGTGACCTTCATCAATTAAAGCAACATTTCTGAGTTTCACTTTCCTCACATGTGAAGGAGGATCCGTGAAAATATTTCAGAGTTTGGGTGGTTAGCGATAATAACAATACCTAGTACATAATAAACACTCAATAGATGTTAGTTTCTTATACACTTGAAATTAGTATAATATTGTATATCAGTTATACTTAAAATGCTTTCTGCTCCTTTTTAAAAATCTTCCTTTTTTAAATGGAATCAACACAGTACTGCTTCTCTATAAACCAAATATCTTTAAACAGGTAAGACTGGACTGGAAATATAGTTTATGAGATATATTTTAACATTAGAATGCTCCCATTTTAGTAACTAGTTTCAGGTGTTTTTGTTCTTTAATCCAGGTCCTTGTTGGCCTCATGCTTACTCCTCTTTTCTTCCTACCTGAACCAGGTCTTAGGAACTGATCTGCCAATTTCATTTACTCATTGTTGAAAATGACTCATGTGATTAAATGTTCCCAGGCATATTTGCATTTTAACAGAGCTCAAAATTTTAAAGTGAACGCACATTCCCTACTAGGAAAATTTGGGGAAACAAGTAGTGGACAGCAGATGAGAATCTATTTTCTTTATAATTTGTACTCTCATATAAAAATCACTCATATTAAACCACATAAACCTCCGTGCTTTGTACCTCCCCCATGCTGATTGAGACTGTGAACATTTTACTCTGCAGAGAAAGAGAGCAACAGTTATGTGCATGCCCTTATGAAGCAAGAGAGCCTCATAATAAGGCATTTGACTGATTGGGGAATTAAGCATTACAGAGGCACACTTGTAGTGCAAGGGCACTTTCAGTTCCTGTCCTGAATCATTCATATATCTTCAAGGAAGTTGAATTGTTTAAAATTCTCTGTGACTTTAACCTCTGATTCATCACATTTCAATATATTCTATCCTACATTCTAATTCATCTCAAGATTCCTTCATACTTTTCTTCCTATCTTTAACATTTAAGTCTGCCATCTGCTTAATTTGTTTTACTGTGCAGGATTTAGCTCGAAGCACAGTGAAAATAAAGCACTTATGGTGAGTAGTTTTTATTTTTCAAGGAAGAAAAAATAAGGTCTATGCAGCATATAGTTGAACATACTTTAACAGCAAATGGCAGAAGAGGCTCAGAGGCAACATTTGCTTAAATGTGCTGAAGGCAGCATTCACATACATGCTTGGGGAGAGGGGATGTGAAGAAGGAAGAGTAACTGGAACAGGGGAGAGAGGGAATTCCCTCTTTTTGATTTGGGGGAGAATATCTATAAACATTGTCAGTACACCTTCATGCCTATGGGGACAGGGTTTTTCTAGGTGCGAACCACATGTTCTTCTGAGTGCGATGAAACAAAATGACATGAAGCCCTTCCCCTAAGAACATCTTTCTTCAAATGTCCAGGTGTGTCGTCGGTCTGGCCTAAAATAGGCTTGACTTTCTCATCCCTTTTGCAATGTTGTAGCCACCTCTGCTATGAATACATAGAATTTATAAAGGGGTCAGGTGCCTAGACTCTATCTGGGCTGCCTGGGTTTGAATTACAACCCCGACATTAATTGCTATGCAATTTTGAACAAATAACATGAATTACCTGTGCTTCATTATTGTCATCTCTAAAATAATGATGATCATAATAATTCCTATATCATAGTTCCTGGAACTCAATAGTTATGAGTTATTTGTACAGTGTATAGAAACAATTGAAGCTGTTTTTTCTCTATTTTTAAAAAATATTTGTATGATGATTCCACATTCTGATAAATTAATTTCCTTTTTTTGGGAAATGACTGTTTGGTAAAAATGGAGATTTATTTTGTAGGACTGGAATAGGTAGAGAGGGTGTACCTCATTAGTTAGATTTTTTTAATAGTTAAATGTTTTATGTTTGTCAGTTGTCTGATGAGGAGGGTAATGAAGATTCAAGAGAACATAACACGGGTATGCTAATCAGGGTTGAAACACAGCTTATGCCGGAGAGTTAGGATCGGGGGAGGAGATACAGAAAGGGGAAAAAAATAACTTAATCGATCAGATCTGGGTGTTAGGCTCAGTTCTGGGGAGAGGAGTAGACTAGGGGAAAAAGCATAAGTAGAGGTAAAACTGGTCTCACAAAAACACCTGGACCGAGTAGAATTACTATGCAATGTTGGATTAATTCTTTCCAACTGAAGGAAATCTAGATAGAAAAAATAAATGTCTATTAGGTTCATACCATAGTAGTCCACAAACATTTTTTCTTCTCATGCATATACTTTAAAAAAGAAATGCCAGTTCTAACATAATGTGACTACTTCCACATAATATTGAAAGTGATTTACTTTCTCCACAAAGGTTAACAACCCGAAGTCTTATTCGATTTCTGCACCCAGTTCCACGACTAGCATCCTTGGGTGATCTAATTAGCTCTTGTTCAGTCTGGATGTTGCCCTAAATAAATTTGAGATATGCGAGTACACAATAAATCTGAGCGGCCCCAAACTAGCAAGTCCAAAATGAAGTAGGTGTAATGGGATAAACACATGGAATATGCAATTTCATATGAAAAATAAAAGAGTAAATGACATACAGTGATCGTTGAGCTAGAGCACATACCACTCCTGCTGGACAGGGGCTGGGAGGCCTTTGTTCTGACCCAACTGAGTCGACTTCTTGGTCAAACTGGCTCTGTGTCCCACTGCAGAATGGCTGCTGTCCTTTCTCAAATGAGTGTGCGAGTGGTTCCATTTTGCGCAACAGTGCTTCACTAGACATCATCTTTGCTATGTCAACTCAAGAGATACTTAAATTGTTTCAGACATTGAAACGTTGCCCAGATTAAAGTTTCTCTAGCCAAAAAATGCCCTTAAAACCTCAGCTGACTTTTGTGTGACTGCTTCCTGCTTCCTCCCTAGATTGGTAACCAGTGTCCAATCTTGATGAATCTCATCTTAAATCTTAATGTAATTCTGGTAGTTTCTGTCTCTTAGCAACCCATCTCACTGTTTCTGCCTGAAGCAGTGAGGCCACAAATCTGTCTCAACTTCTGGCTGCATGAGAATACTGGATTCTTCACAATAGGATTCTCTTTTCTTTTTCAGACTGGAAGTACAGAACGGATGTTTGGGTCTGGCCCTGCCTTTACAATTTTGATACTTTGTTCAGCATAAGATTTTTGCATTAATTTTGATTTATTAAAGTATGATTTGTCTTGAATGCCACAGTTTTTTAGTGCCCTCTCATAGCTCATACACACACACACACACACACACACACACACACACACAATCTAGATCCCAAAGAACCAAAGAACAGAGGCATTCCCCTTAAGGGTGACAGACTTCTGAGAGAGACTTGTTAGTATGAATTGGATTATATGCCCATCTCTAAAATATCTTCTGCAGCCAGCAGACAATGTAGTTTGATTGATGGCGCACTCTGAGCAGCCAGGTTTCGGCCACATACTTCCCCGTGGGCAGGGAATATGAAAAGGGGAGTCCTAGTATAATCAAGAAGACTGAGTAGGATTACTATGTTACGATGACAGGGTGACTCTTCAAAGATGAAATTTGGAGTGGCAGAGAATGATCCATTACGATATGACACATATGCCTGGATGGGAGAGAAGCAATAAGGTTATATCTTAAAACCTCTGAAGGAGGGGCACATCGAGTGAGGCACCTAGATGAAGGAATAGGTGTAACATTTACAATTTGTGCTGGCCTACTCCCAGGCACTACTCTGGTCTCCCTGTGAGAAGCAAAGTCACACTTCCTCAGAACATACTTTTCTTTACCTTGGTTGGTTCGGCTCAGAGATACGCCCGGGCTTCCTTTTTTAGAATGACCATGTTCTCCTTGCAGTTAGGCAATAGCAATAGATTGTGTGAAATATGTGCTATTTGTGTTGAAGAAGGTGGAGGGGATAGAGCATGAAAGAAGCTTCTTCTCTCCTCTCCGGTGCAGGGTTTTGGAGACACAGCATAGAGTGAAATGCACTGCACAAATGTATTCACAGATCAAACTGTCCTTTACACTTTGTCATTGGTTGAATACACACTTCTAGTGTATTTTTAGTAGTACCTTAAAATTCTTAAAAATCATCTTGCTTTTCAAAATATCCTGCTAACAATTAATAGAAATCAATAACTTTGAATCATGAGCTAGAGAAAATTCTGGGCATGTACTGAATAAAACTTGTAAATGCATGTTTTTTTCAGCAGATTTCAGTAGAGTACTTTAAATTCCTACAACACGTATGAGTACATTTAGTACGGAAATGAAGCAAATGTTTAAGAAGTGGTTACATAAGCTGGCCTCTTCTGCGTGTGGGGGAACAAGCTGTCTCAGGGGCACAAACAGCATCTGACTCTCCCAGACAACTGTGGCTGAGAGCTGTGTCTTCTCTAGGCTCCAGAAACACCCCTGAGGAAGGCCCTACCTTGAACTGGACATGAGATTCTTATTTGAGAGTTAAATTGCCTTAAGGACTTTTTCACATATGGCTTCTGCCTGGAGTGATTGAGGTTTAATTCCTCATTCATGCCAACACCTTTTCCCCTTTGGGTGGTTGTAAATCTTGAGTTTGTGGACACACAAAAGTGATTTGGTTGCTTCTTGAACCTTTTAAAATGGAAGCAACATTATGAATATATCTATGTATGTACATTTGTCTCATTAGAGTGCATATGCGATTTTATAGAATATTGTGGAATGAATCCAAGAAAAGATCAGAGCCACTGATTTAGAGGAAATCTGTTCTGAAGACGATACTTATATAACAGATTAGGGAAGCTGCTCGAGTCCCCACTCTGCGATGCAGCGAATGAAAATGTGAGGAGGCCACACCTCAATTTTCTCCTAAGATAACACAACTCTGTCTGCTATGATATGTCGATACCTACCTTCGGTGTGTTGGGATCAGGAAATAGATATCTCCGTTTATATATTCATTCCATTATTCCTCAAAAGTGAGCCCAACTGTCAATAAAGAAATGTAAATTGTGATAATTCTTCAGTCTCCTGACTATACTTTGCACAATGCTGTAGAAGCTTTGGCTGTTGAGATTCAGCTCTCATCTGTCGTGACAAAGCTGAACTGTGGTATTTCCCCTCATTCAGAAGAACAGGAATTATAGCCACACACTTGCTGTTCTTTGAAGGAGGGTGGGCAGCTCAGGTTAGCCTGTGCTCAAAGAGCTACCCAGAGCTGAATACACTGGAATTTTAGAGTGCTATGCAATTTCTTCACTGGATATGTAGCATACAGTATATGCTACTAGGTGTGAAATGATTGAAATTTTAATGGACAGGGTATAGTTCAGTTTCTAAGGACCCCAGGCCTTTAGATATGGCTGGTCTGTGAAATATCCATGAACGGAAATGACCCCAGGTGATTGAAAATTACTCACTCTACAGATATGTGTATTATACAGCCAAATAATGAAATAAGAACTTCACACAATGCTGATTGTATTTGACATGCAGTTCCTTGTAATTATTGCTGAAATAAAGTGACACACAAAATTTGTCCACAGCTTTATTACAGATGTGATTAGATATGGTATTTGGGAAAAAATAATATGGTATTATTGAAAATGAAAGTGGCTCCTGCCATGTACCCTGAATACCACTGGCTCAAATCTTTTGAACAAAAAACAATTTTGGTCAATGTCCACAATAGCAACTGATTCATTTCGTGGGTAAGAAATCAGTTATTATGGCAGCTTATTAAACATAAAAAATCTTAAAAATTTCATACTCTCAGAAATGCAATCAGTTATGGTATGCCCTCCATCTTATCTACTCTTTAAATAATTTAGGAATGTTAGAGGCTTAATTTACACAGTATCAAAAATATTTCCATGAATATATTAAAAATGAATTAAAAAGTAGTAAGTCCAGAACTAACAAGTTTAATACACACACTATATTTTTATGACCATCTGTTAATTCTCCCTGATCATACAACCCCTCAGCTAACTAGAATATACAATTAACCAATGCATCCCAAATGCTTACCATGCAGTATAAACAGGTGTTTATTGTATTTTGTAGACAAAGAGTGGTTCTATGGGAATTGGTCCAGTGTTTCCTTACCTGTCAATCACTTATAACCACTTCCAATGAAGAAACAAGCTCCAGGACCTAGATGAGACAGAAAATAAAAATTCATTTTAAAGATTTTGAATCTATAAGCCTAATTTAAAATTTATAGAGTCAATGAAGTTAGTCAAGAATAAAAAAGTTAGGACAGTTTATCACACACAAAATTTATCCACAGCTTTATTATAGATGTGGTTAGGTATGGTATTTGGGAAGAAATAAAAAGACATTGTCACTAGTGGGGCAGGTTAGTCATTTTATCATGAGAAGGGCCATAGGATGGCAGATAATACATTCCCTAATTTCAAGAAAAATTCAGTGACATAAGGCCAGCTTATGACTCAAATTCACTCCCCGAGTCCAGTTCCGGAGCCCCTTCCCTGTGATCACGATTGCAGTCATCGTTATTGTGGATGATATCGGAAGCATGTGCTGCATGTGCATAGCTAGTAATTGGTTACTGATTTCCTCCTTCTCCTAAAAGCTCTTTCTTCTTTTTTCTCCCATTCCTTCCTCCTGTCTCAAGCTCTCTCTCTCGTTAGGATAATTCTTATATTGTCCTAGACATACAGGTTTTTTCCTAGAGAAAACTTGTCATCACTACCTTTTTTTTTCCTGTTACTCATACACCTTATTGATTTTCATACCCATCAAGATCTTAATCTGTAACATGGAGAAAATAATCTCGGGTGCAGGGAGCGATTGAGAGTAATAGATAGACAATGCTCAGGGTCCCTAGCACAGCTCGCAGTGGGTGCTTTCAGTTCTTTTCTCCTATCAAGGTTCTCATACAGTGTTTTGTGCTTCCCTTTTTATATGAAGACCCTTCACTACACAATTTTACACAACACCCCATATCTAAACACTTGCCTAACGTCAACTTTTATCTGTCCCTTATCCTGTTTCCTTAGGACTGTGGTCACATTTAAGAGAAAAGAGCCTAATGTGGTAAAACTAATATAAAACAGTAACTGTTTGAATATACAAGTTTCCCAGATAAGTTGTTTTATTTTAACACTGAACTTTAGCAAGCAATTTCTTACCTAAATAAATAAACCTTATAGCGGATATTTCTGATGACCTAACAGGTTTGTTCAAGATGATTTCACTTCATTGTGTCTTTTGATGCCCATTAAATGCTATCATGTACAAGCTATATAGGTGCCTTGCAAATTCTGGTCCACAGTATTATATGTGCATAACAATCAAATAGAATTTTCTTCATTATTTTCTTTAATTAAATAATCTGAACATTTCATATATCATACTACTGGCTTTATATGAATTTATGAATAGCTTAGGACAAAGTATGTATTTGATGTTTAATAGTTAATATAATTGATTTTTTAACTGAGAACTCACTAGATTTTTGCCAATATCACTACAAATATTTTCACTTTTTTCTGTTTGAAGTGTATTATGTCATATATAAAAAGATGGGGCAGAGACAATGACTTAAAAAGATGGCAGAATTAGGAGAATGGTGCACAGCACAAACACACAAACATGAAAATACAGAACTACAACAGCCACGGGTATTTCTCTCATAACCACACAACTGGTTAAGGTTCTCTGGAACCCGGCTGCAGGTGAGGCGAAGCAGTCCAACTTCATCCCCTGAAAGATAATAATTAACTTTCTTTTTTTTACCTATGCTTAAAGATAAAACCAAAGACACATAAACATCTTTTACAATGTGCCCATCTATTCTCTCACTACCACATCTTAAATGTGTGATAATGAGACACAGATTTTCTCACCTTCCTGAATATTAACTATTTGAAGAGCTTCAAACTATGAAATTTTTAATCTTTTTTCTTTACAAGCATAGGGTTAGGAAATCCCCCTTTTATGAATGTTCTAACAAAAGATATCCAACATAATGATGGTGTTAGTGTCCAGAACTTGTGACATATATGGCAGGTGGGGTGAACAAAAATTTGGGAAATATTTTTGGACCATCAAAATTACATGAAATAAAATCTGTTTCATACTTTCTGCATTGATTTAAAAATATAAAACTTTGTCTCACAATAATAAATAAAATACAAAAAGAATTATAAATGCTGTTATAAAGTGGCTTACTATTGTCAAATTATTATCCAAATTATCTGTTTGTGCCTCCACCCTATATTTTTTTTACTAGATATCTTAAATTCCAATCCAGGTCGTTTTGTTTTACTCCTCTGTTTTAAGGTCTAGTTAATGTGACTTGACTTAAATACTTAAGTAAATCACATATGGACTCTTTTGAACATGAATACTTTTTACTCCCAAGTTTGTGGAAAAGAAAGTATTTAATTTGACCTTGGATTTTTGGACAATAGATAAGTTATACTGATTTTATTATATTGCTCAGCATTTATGTGATAATTTTTCAAATATAAATATAGGAAGTAATTTTTTAGAAACAATGTATCTAACATTTGACTAATGCCCACCAGTTCACCAGTGTTGACAGTTTACAGCTAGAATCCATTCTTCTTAATCAGTGACTACATAGGCTAAATTAAATTTTTGGCTATCTCACCTGTTTGGAGATACTGGAAAATATCCAAGTGAATTTCTTCCTTTTAATTTAAATTAATATTATCTCCCAAGGTCCTAAAATTAACCTCTTACCAGATAAATATCCCAGATTTAAAAAAGCAATAATTTCAACTTAATTTAATACAGCCTGGACACATTCAAACAATACTGTCTTAAATTATACATGTTATTTAAATAGCATGAATTTAAGCAGCAGAGTACAGGTAGTCAACTAATATAGTAATGTGTAAATATGATGATATTCAATTACATTTTTATCAGTCCCCACAAAATTCTCTATGTAGCACATGGTAGAGTTAACTAATGGGTCCATGTTTCCGCTGTGTCTACAACTATATGCATTTATTTGTATCACTGTTAAAGATGCACTTTCAATTTTTGCCACTCTGGTGAAGTCATACTGTCTAAATTACATGTGATAATCTACCTGGATATTAAGGGGTTTTTTCATATTACATGAAATATTATTTTGGCTTTCTTTTCATTTCACAGAATAGATTTTTGTTGAGCAATACCCATGACTTTGACTTTTGTCATATATGACTTTCACAATATGTAAAAGACAGTGACTTTAACATATTGTTATCATAACACTCCATGTCTATTCCTAGCACATGAATATTTGTAATACCAGTTATTAGAATATGTGTCCATCTCCTTCATTATACTCTTTGAAAGGTCTGCTAATTATTGCATCTTTAGCACTCCATCTTCTGCCAAGCTAATGGCAGGATTAAGGTATATGTGCTCATTCACTGGATGAATGAAAGAAGGAATGAATGAACAGCTTAGTTTACCGAAGCTTCACTTATAATTTTCAGGATTTGAACTAGAGTCTATTTCTACAGATCCATTCAGAACTGTCACTATGGACACTCTTGCTAAATTAGTTGACTCTAACAGGTGCTTGATGTTTAACCAGAATTGAATAATTTGACCTACAACCTTTGACCATAAAGGTGGTCCATTTAAAAATGTACAATTTCTAAACAGTCACAAAAAGAAAGAGCTACTATGTCCTAATGAGGTTTTAAAATAGTTTACAAAATTAGATGTTCAGATAAGGTCTTTGGGTCACAAATATTTTGCATTGACTCTGCCCAAAGTTATTGTAACATGATTGATCTGTCAACTGGTCCAAAGGCTTTAGAACACCTTTGAGCCTTTAATGCTACATGGGCCTGCTTGATTATATCATACAATTGTATGCAGCAAGAAAGAAGACTCGAAATGTAAATTTTTTAAAAGTACACAGTACAATATACAGCTTTTATGTCATACAAACATACAGTTGAAACCTATATAATCCTAGTAACCAATGTCATCCATATAAATTTAATTAAATGGTTGCCTCTGGCGCACCCCATACTGGCGACCTGGCCCACAACCCAGGCATGTGCCCTGACTGGGAAGCAAACCGGCGACTCTTTGGTTCATAGGCTGGCACTCAATCCACTGAGCCACACCAGCCAGGGATAAGTAAAAATCTTTTAAAAATTAAAAACAAAAATGCACCAGGGAAGAATTGTCATTAAACTGCAAGCTTCCAGTATTAAAGTCAAACAACAACAAAAAAAGTAATTAATGATAAAACTCGGCAAAATAATGATAGATCAAAGCACTTATTGGATGGAAAATTTGTTTGCATGATACACCTTTATAGGCTCCTATCAAATACTACTAATATATTGGGACTTAATAGCTCCATTTCCTCACTTGCGTTCATCCTAATTATGGCTATCTACCTTATCATAACCACTACAATCTTCTACTCCTCAGACCACTGAGAAGTAGTAGTAATATGCCCTGTAACAGAAATTACATACCATGGAGAAACAGCAATGACCTCTATGGTGAAGCTGCATAACTGATCACTGGACCTACTTCTCAAGTAATTTCTCAGGGAGCAGTTCAATGCTGCGTTAAGAGTGCGAAGTTTGCCATAAATCATAACTGGGTTGAATTCTAGTCCTGCCATTTATTAGCTTGAGATTTTGAAAAATGTCACTTACAGACCTTAGTCCCCTTGTCTATGAAATAATACCAAAATATTTACTGCTTAGAGATTTTTTAATACAAGTTTAACAAGTTTGAAAGGTTAAATGGCTAGTAGTCAAGATCCTGCATTACCTTGTGCTCCTGGCATCCTGAGAGGTGTGTTGATAACTGGCCTAACAGGGAACCTCCCAGTTGTTTGGAAAATTCTGGTGAGACCAGCCCCTGAATTTAGTCAGCAGGCTACAATCACTGCTCAGGTTCTAAGGAGAAGGCTGAAGGTTACCCATAGTGTTGCATAGGCACTAAACCCAAAAGGTATCTGTGACTTTCAAGCTAAATCTTTTGTCATATCAGAATCTAATTGTCTCAATCAGTCTAAACTAATCATTTTGAATTTGGTCTTTTCTCTACTTTTTGTCAACACTTCCCTTAAAGGAATCAACTTTTACCCATAAGGGGATACTAGAAAATACAACAGAAGATCAAGCATATTTTTATAAAAATTCCTGAAACAACCAGGGGGCAGTACTGTCAGTAATAGCTTATATCATCTTTCGTCAATGGAAGTGTGAAAAACAGAATTCAGATGAAAAAAAAAAACAGATGAAGGATGTGATGAAATGTGTTAAATTGAAGTGTTCTGTGAAAGTGAAATTCATGGCAGATACAGGCTGGAAATTTTGAGCCTGAAGTTATCTTTAGTTAAGGTCTTGTTTGGTTGTTAGTGTGTTTTCCATCATCTCTTTCCTTCTTTGCACAATTTCGGTCTTAGTTTGGGTTCTTATCACTTTGTATCTAGGTTAATCAGGTACTTCTTACTTGATACCACTGCATCTAAAGGAGATTTTTCCCCCAAAATTCTACTTTTCTTCCCAAGAAGCAGTGTAACATGCAGTTGAAGGTCTGGACATAGTCTAAGTTTGCATCTCGGCTTTGTTATCTTGTTTACGATTTGGGGGGAGTTGATTAAGCTAAGTCTCAGATTCTTAGATGTACCTCGCATAATTAATATCTTGCTGTCTTGAATCATCAGTTCTGGGGTAATGGATTATTGACTTGTAGGGGATTGAAAGTCATTATTTGCAACCTTAAATATGAACACATTAAAAAAAGAAAACTTTTTCCTTGATCTTACATCTCTCCTCCAGTTCCTGGCTCATTGCTCTGCTCCTCCTTATATATATTCTTTAAAAAAGCTTTTTGTACTTACCTCCATTACGTCACCTCCCATCTCCCCATACAGCACTCCGATCCAGCTCTTTGCCACTATCTGACAATGAAAACTGCTGCTACCCTCCTAACCAATTTGCAGTATTTTATCACACCCCTGGTTTCCCTCCCAATTCCCCTTCTGTCCCATCCCTTCCCTTCCCTGGGTCTTCTGATGGTCTCTTAACTTTAAGTAATATCTAAACACTGATGCCTCTAAAATCAGGATTCCATAAGAACTAAAAAATTATGGAGTCACCATTTTCGTTCATATTTGTTATTTCAAATTTTACAGAATCAATGAAGTCTTATTTTTAATCCTCTGAAACCTCAAGTCTCTCCTATTGCAATGAATGTGTTATTACCACCACATACCTCCTGGTCCAGCAAAATATTAAACAAACAAGCAGAGCCAAGTCATTCTTAATTCTTCTCTTTATATTTACTCCACATCTGCTGTCTCTGATGTAATTCAGTCTGGAGGACTTTTACCTTTAACACACATATGCATACAGGGGTGGGCAAAGTAGGTTTGCAGTTGTTTGTATGGATAAAGACAAGCGATTTACGATGATTACAATAACTTTATTAACTCAAAGGAAGGTCACAATGAAACCGTAAACCTACTTCTGCCCATCCTTATATTATCCCCACCTAGGTCACTGCCACAACCCTATCCACGCCACCACAGATATCCCAAAGAAGACTATAATAGGCTACTAATTGGTTTTCCTGCATCTAATCTCTTGCCCCCTGTACAGTCCATTCTCTACACAACACACAGATACTTTCTTTGCAGGAGTGCTATGGTCTGAATATCTGTATCCTTCCAACATGGACTAGAGTGTCATGATTGTTGGGGGAGGGAGTGTATAAGGAGACCAAATGGTAATAAAATATACAATAAAAATGCATATGTTAAAATACCAACCCTCAAAAGTGATGGTACTAGTAGGTCAGGCCTTTTGGGAGGTGATTAGGACATGAACATTGGGAGGCCTCATGAATGGCATTAGTTCTCTATGAAAGAAATCCCACAGAGCCCTCTAGTCTTTTCTACCATGTGAGGATACAACTAGAAGCTTGCAACCTGGAAGAGAGCCTTTCCCCAATCATGCTAGAACCATGATCTTGGACTTCTATCCTTCAGACTGTGAGAAATAAATTTCAGATTTTATGAGCTACTTAGTCTGTAGTGTTTGGATACAGTAGCCTGAAAGGACTAAAACCAGCAGTGACCATATCATGTTAATCTCTCACTTACGCTGTGACTTCCAGTGACTTTCCACAATAATCAGAATGTGGCCGAAATTCATTGCCAGTGAGTAAGAGGCCCTATTTGATCTATGTGTTATCTTTTCCTCTAAATTTGCTTTGACCCATTCTATTCCTTAGGCACCTTAGGACAGTGGTCTTCCTTCAATCTTTAGAGCTGTATTGCTTTCTATGGTAGCTGTTAGTCACAAGTGACTATGTTTTCTATTGTTGTTCAAGTACAGTTTTGTCCATTTTTCCCCCATTACTCTCCCCACCCCTTCCATCCCCACCCCCAACCCTTAATTCCACCCCTCCTGGCTTTGTCCATGAGCCCCCTTATATGTTCCTTGACCACCCTTCCCC
Organism: Mormoops blainvillei; assembly: GCA_004026545.1. Classification (NCBI taxonomy): domain Eukaryota; kingdom Metazoa; phylum Chordata; class Mammalia; order Chiroptera; family Mormoopidae; genus Mormoops; species Mormoops blainvillei. The sequence continues at coordinate 19,942 of PVJD01011004.1, read as the reverse complement.
TGTTTCCCCCTGTCTTCCCCTCCCCACTCTCCTCTGTTCACTGTCAGTTTGTTCCTCACTTCAGTGCCTCTGGTTACATTTCACTTGCTTGTTTGTTATGTCGACTAGTCTCCACTAATAAGTGAAATCATATGGTTTTTGTCTTTCACCACCTGGCTTATTTCACTTAGTATAATGCTCTCTAGATCCGTCCATGCAGTCACAAATGGTAGGAGCTCCTTTTTTCTTCTGCATAGTATTCCACTGTGTAAATGTACCACAGTTTTTTGATCTACTCATTTACTGATAGGCACCTAGGTTGTTTCCAGCACTCGGCTATTGTAAATTGTGCTGCTATGAACATTGGGGTGCATAGGTACTTTTGAATTGGTGTTTCTAGAAGTCACAGAGGAGAGCATGGGTATGAAAATATCAGATATTCCACACAGCAATATTTTCAGCAATATGTCCCCTAAAGCAAGGGACATAAAGGAAAGAATAAACAAATGGGACTTCGTCAAAATAAAAAGTTTCTGCATGGCTAAAGAAAACAGCAGCAAAATGAAAAAGGAACCAACTGTATGGGAAAATATATTCACCAATGATACCTCTGACAAGGGTTTGATCTCCAAAATATATAAAGAACTCATACGACTCCACTCCAGGAAGACAAACAACCCAATTAAGAAATTGGCAAAAGACCTGAACGGACACTTCAAGGAGGACATGCACAGGGCCCAGAGACATATGAAAGGATGCTCAGTATCACTAGCCATCAGAGAGGTGCACTTTAAAACCACAGTGAAATACCACTTCACACCAGTCAGAATGGCCATCATAAACAAATCAACAAACAACAAGTGCTGGTGAGGTTGTGGAGAAAAGGGAACCCCAGTGCATTGTTGGTGGGAATGCAGACTGGTGCAGCCACTGTGGAAAACATTATGGGATTTCCTCAAAAAACTAAAAATGGATCTGCCTTTTGACCCAGCAATTCCACAAGTGAGTACTAATCACTTAAAATATAATCATCATGTTTATAAATTCGACTCCAAATTCATTTGCTCGGTAAGCTTAAAATACATGCACATTTCAAGGACAGTATAAAAGTAAATGCAAAGTATCTCGTTACTTTTTTATTAATAACATTTACAAAAGGTATTATTTTTGACATATGAAATAAAATAAAACAAATTAAATATTAATTAATTTAAGCATTGTATTTTTAATGCAGCTCCTAGAAAATTTAAAATTATTTATGTGCATTGTATATTATAGTTCTAGTGGACAGCACATCTCTAGAGCAGACTGAACTTACTTCCATTTCAGAAACTTTTATTTTTCTTTCTAGTTGTCGTATCTTTTCAATATTCTCCCACCATATTGTCACTTTGATTGTTTTGTTGCCTCTCAGATTTCAGTTAAATTATATCTACTCAAAGTGCCTTTCGTTAGGCAGCCTCTATGAAATCTACCCCCTCCCCAACATCACCTTGTTTACTCTTTATAATATTCTTTATTTTATTTAATTCTTAGCCCTTGTAATTTTTATTATTATTGACAATTTTTCACATATAAATTAGTTGAAGAGGAGAGCATTGTCTGTCTCATTTATTTTTATGTCTTGGGCTCCTATTATGTGGCAAATTGTATAGATACTAAATCTATATTCATTGTCTGATTGAGATACTGAATGAATTAGTGGTTGACTATGTGTTAAATAATAGTATTGTTTAACTTCCATTTTCACCTCCTCCCAGCCTATCAGTTTCCTGAATTGAAGAAAGTCATTTCAGTTAGTGTGAGGGTAGAGAGTATGTGAAGAGAGATATGGAAAAGTTAAACGCAGGTACTCGTGCCCTTAATGAACATGTGTCGAGCTTCATTTCTCATTTCCATGAGGGGACATGGACAGGAGTTCTCTTGTATTTTGAATCCCTCATGGAGATTTTGCATAATCTTGGGTATATATTAATCATTCAATAAATTTATGTTGATTTTATTTTTCATGAGCACAGGAGCAGATGCAGCAAGGCTTTAATTGAAACTGATTCTGTTAGAGCACATATAGATTCAGCTGTTGTCAGTTGCTCTACAAAGATTCCCATGGAAACTCATAAAAAGGGACACAAAAAGAGAAACAAGGATATTGAATCAATTTAAACTTGCCAAATGATATCCATTTGAATGCTTTACTTTTTTATGAGAAATAAATGCTTATTGACTTTCTTTAGCATTTTGATCAATGCTATGTGTTCAATCCTACATAGTCAGAAATGCATTTCTTGTGGAAGTCTCTAATAAACAAGGTAAAGGTATAGAGGAATGCATTGCAGAGATGGGTGAATGCATATAGACTCCTCTGGTGGAGTCCTCCTTTGCACAGAAAGAATCATTTTCCCTTGTTATTTGGAGCTGACATTTTAATAGAAAGAAGTTGTTTTTTGTTTTTTTAAGGTTGCCTTCTAGGGGAAAAGAAACTAGCTCTTACCTTGAGTAGAAGACTCAGAGATGTGCCTTTCAGGTCCGCCTTTAAGGAAAACCATGCTAGCTTCTAGGAGTGTGGTTATTCAACAGTTTCCAGCTGTTAACTTCATGGTCAGACTCAACTTTTGAGCTCAGGCAACACTCTGCTTGTAATGTGTGTAAGTCAAGGACCTAACTATCGGCACCTGAGATGGGACTCCACTAAGAGCCAACCTTTACAGCTCCCTGTGGGGCTGAGAGACCCTTAGTCTGATCACACCATTCCTTCTTCCTTTCTTTTCCTTTCGCTGGCATTACTTCCTAACTCAGTTGCACTCCCAACTCCAACTCAGTGTCTGCTTCCTGGAGAGCTCCTACTGCAATGCCTGGCATTGTCTGCAGTGGACACTCTAGCCCTGGATCTGTAGTAGCCATGTATATTGTCTACTGATAAATCTTCTAGGAAAGAAACAACAAGAACAAAAATAGGTAACGTATCTTTTCCTCTCTCTGCTTCCCACCCTCTTTCCTATCTTTTTTCTTTTCTTTCTTTCCCGTTTCTTCAAAATATATTTACTTGGCACTTAGGTCCAAGTTATACAATGGTAACAAGAATGATAATACATATTTTCTACACTGATAGGTGCCCACTCATTAGTAAGAAGGTATTTTAATATTTTGGGTCACAGGACCTTTTGAAAATTGGAAAAAAATAGACTTGGTCTCTTTAAATGAATATATACATAGTCACACAAGTCTGCATTCAGGTTGTGAAGTGTCAGAGAAAGTGGACCCATAAGTACCCTAGATTTATATGGATCCACTTCTCTTATTTTAAAAGAAAATCATTATAAAATTCAGATAATCAGTGAACTTTGTAATGAATAAATTAAATTAAAACTTAGACTGAAAAATAAACATTTATTTATTTTTACAAGAATTAAGAATTATAAAGTTCATTAAAGTTCAGGATTTTAAAAGGCCCTGGGAAATGTAGTTGTTACTTACTTGAATTTTTATCATCAATTCACTTGCTACCTAAGTCTGGGAACTCGATTTATAGTTTCCAAATACCTACCTGAGAATCAGAATCACCAAAGAAAAATGTACATACCTACCTAAGCCTTAATTTGCTAATTAGAGGAATCAAGAAATCTGGAGAAAAAAAAGTTTAGGTAATTCTTATGGATTTGGGAATCATTACAAGACATGTATTCAAGATACCCACTATTACTTTGATGTACATTTTGTCATTGTAGGTCCAAGTCCTCTGTGTTTTTAAAAAAAGCACTTTAATATTAAAATATAAAGATTTCAATTGATGAAATATTTTCCCTTATAGATATTCATGCATTCAGCAAAAGAGCACTATTTCAGTTTACTGTATTGCACAAAATTTCCAGAAAACAAATTTTCTTTCTAGAAATGCATTTGCTCATTCAGCTCTGAAATGAATAACAAAACTTTGCAGAAATAAAAACTTTGCAGAAATAAAGCAGCTGCAGCTGAATTTTGTTTCTTAGGGAAGTTGGAGAGAAAAAATTGTTTGGATGTTTTAAGTGATTGTTGATTTGCCTAAGAGTTAAGTAGGTCAAGGAAACATACACATGCAGGTACACCACTCACAAATTCACCAGGGACCAGGCTGTCTCTTTCATAAGAAATTTCAAGTCTAGGTAGAGTAGTTCTCTACAAGGTAAATTGGGCTTCTTGCTAGCAGCAGTAAAAGAGAAACTACCGTATAAGCCAGCCTGCTTTCCAGCAGCAGCTGAAAGATTTCTTTGAGAATGATTGGACATGGCACTTGGAAAAGAATACATTACAATTAGATGTATTTTCCACAAAATAACAGCAATTCCCCAAGGTTCCCAGTCTGTGTGTATGTGTGTGTGTATACCCTGAACTCAGTGTGATTCACAGAAATATCCACTTTGTGGCACTGTGGTTTTTATTTTTATCAATAACTGAGAACCGAGGGCTACAGGTGCTGTCCAGCCAAGGAAGCCGAGCAACTTTGGAAGACCTGAACAAAAGGAAGAAAGTGTAGTTACTTTTTGTTTACAGGAGAAGGTCACCCAAAGATATCAGATATTAATTTTGGTCAATTAAGGATTTCAAAATTATTAAACTCTTTTAAATTGCAAGAACAACATTTTAAAAATTTCCAGAAAACAAATTGTGGTAATATGTACAAAGCATGGGGTACTGAATTATATTGAGCAAATACTCTTTTTTGCTGTGGAAGTAAACTTCCTTTCAATTCTGTCTCTGTCTCCAATGTCCTCCTGTCTAATATCATCAACAGAAATACCTTCTCTACAAAGAGGAATAGGTTAAGTATTGTCAACACAAAGGCATATAGTATATAATATAAAATATAAGGTTTATAATTCATTTACTTATAAATTAATTTTATTAATACTAACATTTTAAATATATAAATTTACAAATACACTAAATATACAAATTCATAAGTATTTCACTGTACCCATTGGATTAAAGTTGTGATTAGTCTCCTCCACACTAGCCTCAAGAAAGCAGTGACCTTTGTCCCTTCCCTCTATGAAAATCTCTTCACAAATACTTATTTCAAATGAAAGCAATATTTTTCAAGTGCTTATGTGCCAGACCTTGTGGTTGGGAGATATCACAGGAAAAGATATTAGTTTAGAAGTACACCATTATCTTTTTTGCATATTTCGAAGCCATAAGTTAAAGCAATAAGGCCAGATGGAAAAATTAGCATGATTATTGAAAGAAATCTTTGGGTTGCAACAAAAGTTTTTCTAGCAAAAACAGAAAAAAAAGACAAGAGAAAAAAGTCATGGACATGAACAATAGTGGGGTGATTCCCCCGGAAAAGGGAGTTGGGGAAGACAGAGGAGGGTATAGGGGGTTAAATGGTGTTGGAAGAGGACTTGACTTGGGGTGGTGAACACACGATACAGTGTAGAGATGATGTGTTGTAGAACCACGCACCTGAAACCTGTATAATTTTGTTAACCAGTGTCACCCCAATAAATTTAATAAAAAGAAAAAAAAAGAAAAAAGCTTTTCTAGTGAATTAGAAAGCTTGTCTGTAGGCATTTTGTAACTTCATGCACATTCACTTGGGGGAAGAAAAATACGTGATACGTTAATGAGGCACATTTTTATGAAAATACGCGGCTCACTCTAAGAAAAATGATACAAACCATAAAGATGCCTACCAGCTAATATTCCTAAGGAAGTATACAATTTAGTCATTAAACAGTCTTTGACGTCAGATTGGCTGAATTAGAATCTCTGGTCTGATGTATTAGTTCTATAAGCTTGAACAGTTTACTTAACCTCTTTGCATTTAGTTTCTTGCTTCATGGACCTATTTTGAACATTTTATGAGTTAACGCATGGGAAGTACAGTGCCTGGCACAGTAAGCATGCTATGAATGTTAATGGGAGAAAGGGATCTTTTGAGAAAATTCTGATTCTTTCAGTCTTCTGAGTGCAGAGGGTATTTTATATGTTTGTAAAGAATTTGTTGCTCTTCTTTTCCAAAGGAAAGTTAGCTTGAATAAGATTAAGACTTGGGGATGCATAGACAGAGAAATAGTTTTTATTTTAAAATTGGAAATGAGTACTGGACTATCCAACTTAGAGCTCCAAAGGAACACATGTCATATGAAATTTAAACAAGAAACTGCGTGTCTAAATCTAAACACCCATCTGGGCGTGGCAAAGACCAAGAAGCAAGAGGATGTCAGTGGCAATGGATGTAAAAGTCATTTTTCAAAAATGTACACTCTTGAAGAAAGTTGAGGAAAGACAGACTATACTGTGAGGGCATGAAAAAGTAAATGTATATTAAAAGTGAGAGTCTTAAAAAGAACAATAAAATGAATAATATATTTTATAGATCATGCTCAGAATTTTTTTGAACTACATACCAGAATTACCTACTTTATTTCAGATATAGACTTCTTTACTAGAACTAGTTAGTCTTGTTAGAAAACCTTAGGCTGAAAGAAGAAAGCTATTAATTAAAAATAATTTAACCTCTGTTTAATAATCACATTAAGTGCCCCTTTCCCCCCGTAGGCTCACACTCTAGTTTTGGAAGAAAGTGAGAAACAGCTTTTCCATGGTTCAGCAGGAAGACTTTCCCATGAAGCCATCGTGCCTTTCCAGCTAGAAATCACAAGGCTGTGGGGCACAGCTGAGTTTCTTGGTATATATTAGTATTGGGGGAAAATGAATTTTCCTGCACATTTATTGTGTTTTAAAAACTCTCAGGCTGTCGCAGAGAAAAACCGGATGGGTGAGTGTTATTTACCATTCCATTGGTTTCTAGGTGCTATAAGTTAAGAGACAGAGAGATACCTTTTAACCCTTTATTTAATGCCAATTAAACCCTCCTCCCAAGTCCAATATGAGCTCTAAGCTCTACCCCCAACATCAACTGATATGTCCACCCTGAGTCATACTATTGTATTTACAGTACCCTGCATAGTGGACGTAACATGCAACTTGAATCTCTGATGGCCGCACTGGAACTCTCGTATGTGCAAGTTATGTGAATTTAAGTTATTAGCCTCTTGGAGACTTAATTTCTTCATCTCTAAAATATCAGTAATATTTATCCTGGTGTTGTTGAGAGGATCAGATCAAATTGTTTTAAAGTGTCTGGTACCTAATATTTATAGCTGCTATTTGTATGATAGGTTTTTTTCAGCTGTTATAACCTAAGTACAGATTGCCTCTATGTAGGAAGAGACATAGAGGCAGGTATGTTTCTTTGGGGTGAAGAAAGTTTACACCAGTGAATGATGCAATCAGACAGACCCCCCTTCCCCACTAACATCATTTACTCAACAAACATTTATTAAGCATACACCTTGTAGCGGACAAATGAGTTACTTTGAAAGAGTGGTAGCATCAACTGATTGAGGTCCTGGAGAAATAAAAGGAATTAAAGAGTCAGGATTTTAGTGGGGGTAAACTGGAAGTATTGGAGGTCGAGACCAAACACTTGTTTAAAATAGAGGCTGTAGGTATTGGAAAGGATAATATGTAGAGTAGGGTTAGCAACTTTGCTTAAAGGGCCAGATAGTAAATACTTCAAGCTTTGTGAGCCAGGAGGAAAATTTAAAGATATAATGTTGGTACTTCTATAACCATTTTATTATTATTATTTTTAAAATTTTTTGTTCTATTACAGTTGTCCCAATTTTCCCCCATTGCCCTCTCCTGCCCTGCCCAACCCCCAGTCCCACAATCAATCCCCACCCTGTTGTCCATGTCCATGGGTCATTCATACTTATTCTTTAATTAGGCCTTTCCGCTTCTCTTCTCTCTTATCCCCACCCCATCTGGTCCCTGTCAGTTTGTTCCTTGTTTCCATGCCTCTGTTTCTTTCTCATTTGTATGTTTTGTTCATTAGGTTCCCGTTATAGGCAAGGTCATATGGTATTTGTCTTTTACCACCTGGTTTATTTCACTTAGCCTAGTAGTCTCCAGTTCCATCCATATTGTCATGAAAGGTAAGAGTTCTTTCTTTCTGCTGCGTAGTATTCCACTGTGGAAATGTATCACAGTTTTTTGTTCCACTCATTTATTGATGGACACTTAGGTTGTTCCCAGCACTTGGCTATTGTAAATACTGCTGCTATGAACACAGTATACAATTTCTTTGAAAACTAAAAATGGAACTGTCTTTTGACCCAGCAATTCCACTGCTGGTATTATATCCTAAGAATCCTGATACACCAGTTCAAAAGAACCTATACACCCCTATAGAACATAAATGGTTATATTCTATAACCATTTAAAAAATAACCATTTAAAAGTGTAAAATCAATCCTTGGCTCGGGGGCTTTAAAAAAGAGGTGGTATGCCAGATTTGGCCCATGGATTGTAGTTTGCCAACTCCTGGTATAAAACATGATTACCTCAGCGTCTGTGGTAGAATGAAGATAAGATGGATGAAAGAAGGAAGTTCAAGAATCTGAGAGGTCAGGATTTTGAGATAAAATAAAATCATTCTCTCTTAATGGGCTTTTGAGGGGAAATCAGTGCCACCATTAGTGAGAGCTTGCTAAGGACATATTTTTGGCAAGAATGTCAGTTTCCCCATCCTGGTCAGGGTCAAGGAGAAAAGGGAATGGAAATCTTCAGGCAGAGAAGAGGAACAGGTCCTTCTACAAGGAAGGCTCTGACACAGAGGCTGAAAGAACAGAAGGTGGAGGTGGGGGTTGAGCAATGAATCTTCCTGAAAGATGAGTGTGGCTCTGTGTGAAGACCCAAGGTAGATGCTTCCTCCCATGACAGGCCACAGTATGTTTCTGAGATGTGATGTGAGGAGTGCAACTGCGTCGGAACAATAAAGGACTTGGTGGAATGACTGAAGAGGGGTCAAGATAAATCAGGAGGGCTTCTCATTTCAAAACTCCCTTAGCCTGATATTGCTTCATGTAGACTTGGATGCAAATTTTGAGTTCAAAGGTTATTGTTTGCCTGTGCTTATATTTTTTGTTTGGGACAAAAACGTGATGGAAGATTCATGGTGTATCTGTACTGCTGTCTCCCACTAGGGGCTTTCTTATTCTTGGGTTGTGGTAGCAGCAATGCCTTGCTCATTGCTGTGAGTCTTCCTTGGTAATGCCTATAATAATACCTGAATAATCCTCACCACTGTTCCTGCACATGAGTCACTGCTGCTGCACCATACTTCTCCTCCAGCCCTGAGCGGGATCTGATCAGTGAGCAGGAACTTGGGGAAGCTCAATCAGCTTCTGTCACAGGCAGGGACAGGATGACCGAGGCTCAGCATGAAGCAAGGTGTCTCTGGAAATGTACTCACATGGTCTCTCTTCTTTTGCTCATTCCAGGAAAGCCCTCCAGGATGCTCACATCTGCTTGTAACATTGCGGATATGGCTCCTGTCACCATGTCAAAACTTTGGGACTTTGTACATTTTTCTTCTACTGCATCACCTGCTAGAAAGTTTTTGCTTGCTTTTCTACCTGGGAAGTAGCTTTCTTTTTAGGTATCCCTTCTTTCCAGTGAGCCTATAACTGTCATTACAATTACTTCCTTTTTTTCTTACCAGAAAGGTTATGTTCTTATTAGTGATATATATGGCCCTCCAGACCTGAATTAGAAGTCAAAGGTGGAATTTGGATGCAAGTGGATTTTTCACTACGCAATAATTTGGGGAAGAGATGAACTACCTAATTTTTGCCTGAATCCTGATTAAAACTAAAAAAATAAGAAGCATACTAGAAAATCTCTTCAAAGAAAAACTTCAGTTTTACCACATTGAAGCACTGATTTGTTTGTATATATCTTCTTAAAACATATTTTAACTACTTTATTACATCAAAGAATGTTAAGTAAAAAGTGGGTACAACTTTTTAGCCACTAATATTAATATCTTGGTAATATTTGAAAAGCAGCATCACAGAGGAAAATTTTTAAATGTTAAATTAAATTCTTGGTCCATATCATGAAACTAGGGTAGTTGCACATATTTTGTTAATTAATGCTGGCATTTGAAACAACAAGGGAATCTATTTAAAATGCTATCTTTACTGTGACCCTTTTGGGATTAAGAAATACACAAGTCAATAACGTGGACTCCAAAGTTATCTTCAAGAAATGCCCTGACACAGGACGACACTAACCTTTCTCAAGGTATGGTCTCCCTCATATCATAATAGCAGGAGATTTACAGTAATGCATTCCTTTTTGACTCAATTATAACCAGCATTCTTGTTTGTTTTAAGGGAGATCTGCCTGCCTTTCCAATTCTCGATGTACATCTGGCTTGGAGAGGTGGGAATCCCTTTGATATGGCTTTGCATATTGTAGTTTCAATAAATGCTGATTTTAGAATTAGAAAAGCATGATGAATAAATGATGGAGATGTTGGTGTTGATTTATGACTGTGTAAGAATATAGACAGCAAAGTTGAGAATAGCGCGGTAGCCTCCAACAGGAAAACATGCACTCACATGGACACACACACCTATTGTACCAAAACTGACATATTAACAAAGGATTTTACTCCCTAGTAAACTGACGCTCCATTTGTATTTTCCATATAAAATGAAAGGGAATAAATGGCATAAAAATTTCCTTACCAGTAGCCTTTTGTAAAAAAAAAACAACTCCCCGTCTTATTTTGATGAAAAGGCTCATCATAGGTATTTAAAACAATATAGAAGAAAGAGCAGCCAATGCTTTAACCAGAGATGCAGCTCCTCACTAGCCAATTTAACCAAGAAAACCAAAACTGGTGTCCCCAGAGATATGCACTTCCATACATTTATGGTATTTCCTTTATGCATAGCATATATTTATCTTCTGTATATAATATATTTTGGAGGGCTCATTCAGTTTGACAGCTCCAGAGCGTCAGAGGCACCAAAACCCATGCTTACTGAAAGTATGAATTTTATTTCAAAAATAGCTGTCATTAATTGCCCAACACTTGTTTTTCCCCCTAGTTTGAGACCACAGAAATTTATAATTCAGGAGGCCAGAGTCTGAAATAATGGTGTCGACAGGGTTGCTTCTTTCCTGGTGGTTCTGTGTGAGACTCTCTTCCAAGCCTCTCCCCCGGCTTCTGGTGGTTGCCAACAACCCTTTCGTTCCTTGTCTGTGGGTACATTTCTCCAGTCTCTGCCTCCATCTTCACATGGCCTTCTCTCTGTGTTTCTTCACATCCGCTTCCCTCTGTGCATGTCTCTGTGCTCGGATTTCCCTTTCATAAGGACACCGATATTGGACTAAACCCGTCCCAATTCTGGTTGACCTCATCTTAACTGAATTAGATCTGCAAATTTCTAAATAAGATCAGGTTATAAGATTCTGGGTGGACATGAATTTGTATTCAATCCAGGACAACTTTATATGTATCAAATTGTAATATTACCTTTTTTTTTTCAATTCATATCAGAATAATTTCAGAATATAATTTTCATGCCATGTCTTATTATTACAATGGTACTTTCTACTTTGTTTAAAATGGGAAAAATATTGCACTACAGCATTTTTTTTACTTGTTCATATTAAAAATAAAAGTGCTGTTAGAGAGAATAATGTTACAGAAATAATTACCTTTTTCGTAATGTTGAAAATCAACTTTGGATTTATACCTACAGATTACCTTATATTTTTGAACTTTATTGAGCCAGACTCTGTCTAACATCCAAATTCCTCAGCCACAGTGAGATAGGGAGAGCACATTTGCTCTCTAAATTCCCAGGAGATCATAATGTGTTGTCTGTCAATGACTGCACCACCTCACATTAAAAAGCTTTTGCACAGCAAAGGAAACAATCAACAAAATAAAAAGACAGCCCACAGAATAGGAGAACATATTTACCAATATATCTGATAAGGGTTTAATATCCAAAATTTATTTAGTATTATAAAACTCAACACCAAAACAAAGAACCCAATTAAAAAATGGGCAAAGGGCATGAATAGACACTTCTCTGAGGAGAACATACCGATGGCCGATGGCCAATGTACATATGAAAAGATGCTCAATGTCACTAATCATCAGAAAAATTCAAATTAAAACCTTAATGAGATAACCATCTCACACCTGTCAGAATGGCTACTGTCAATAAATCAGCAAACAAGTGCTGATGAGGATGTGAGGAAAGGGAAACCCTTCTGCACTGCTGGTGGGAATGCAGACTGGTGCAGCCATCACAGAAAGCAGTATGGAGATACTTCAAAAAATTAAAAATGGATCTACCTGTTGACCCAGCAATCCCACTTCTGGGAATATACCCAAAGGAACCCAAAACACTAATTTGAAAGAGCATAAGCACTCCTATGTTCATTGCAGCATTAGTTATGATCACCAAGATATGGAGACAGCCCAAGTCTCCATCAATAGATGAGTAGATGAAACAATTATGGGATATATACACAATGGAATACCACTCAGAAGTAAAAAAGAAGAATATTTTACCCTTTGCAACAGCATGGATGGATCTGGAGGACATTATGCTAAGTGAAATAAGCCAGTCAGAGAAAGACAAGTACCATATGATTTCACTCACATGTGGAATCTAATGAACAAACTTCAGTAATGAGCTAAACAGAGGCTCATAGATAGAGATCAGGATGATGGTCAATGGTGGGGGGAGGGGAAGGGGTGGAGGGTTTGAGCAAAAAGGAAAAAGGACGCATGGACATGGATAACAGTGTGGAGGTTGCTAATGGGAGGGGGTATAAGGAGGCTAAATGGTAATGGAAAAGTACAATAAAGACAAAAAATTTAAAATAACTCAAAGCAAAGACTATTTATTTAAGTTAGTTATTTGGAATCCAAATACATTATTTTATATAAATAGTGTAACAAACGGTAGTTAGGCTTCCAGGGAGGCTGATGCAATTCAATTATCATATAATTCATTATAGGCATTAAACCGTTGCAAGAGGCACTGGGACTCTTGTATCTTCCCTGGACCCTTGCTAAAGATGGGACAGTGTGGTTATTTCATTCTGATTGAGTGGCAATCTCTCTGACCTGAAGATGCTTCCTGAACTCTAAATCATTTGGGATGAACCATTTTTCCTAAAAGTTCATATTCATGTGTATAGGATGTACATAGATGACTATTTCTAATTTGGGAAATATCTGCATCTAATTCATTACAACAATCTAGTAAGCACATCTGCATAATTCTGAGCACAGGTAAGTTTATTTTACTTGAAAAGCTCTAACTTACCTTATCACATAGATGAGTTCTTAACTGCTTCTTGTGCTTTTAGTTGGTAGATTCAGCAATTGAAATAGACAGTTCTGCCTAAGGTGTTGTTTAGCAGCTTATGTGTCTTTTTTTTTTTTTTTTAAGATTTTATTTATTTATTTTCAGAGAGAAGGGAAGGGAAGGAGAAAGAGAGTGTGAGAAACATCAATGTGTGGCTGCCTCGCGCGTGGCCCCAGTGGGGACCTGGCCCCCAACCCAGGTGTGTGCCTTGACTGGGAATCGCACCTTTAGCCTTTTGGTTCACAGGCTGGTTGGTGCTCGATCCACTGAGCCACACCAGCCAGGGCTAGCAGCTTATGCATCTTTAAATCAACCGTAATAAGAGTGGTCACCTGATAGCATGAAAGAAGTAATTTTTATTCTTATCTATCATGAAGTATTAGGTACTGCAGAAAGCTGAGCTCATTTATTTTTGACTCTTTTATTTTCCCATTTAAAAATAAATCAAGTTAATTCTGACACTATGTGAATTTGCACGTATTTAGTTTTAAGAGACAGTCCAGAAATCTTTCTTATTTCTTATTTATAGTATCCAGTCTGCAAGCTGTTCTCATTCCCATATTCCTTGCTGGCCATTAAATGCTCTGTTTCTGAGGGCTCTTTCCAAAACACGTCCATCTCTCACTAAATTATTAAACAGTTCCCACTGAAACTTCTTTCCTTAAGTTAGGATAGCCAAACAAAAAAAGCAGTACCAGGTATAGTAAAGCACAGAACTCTTTGTTCCTCTTTTCCAAATGGTTTATTAATATATTCCACTCAGGATGCTATTGAAATTCATCCAAAATTGTGATTTTGGAAGGATCTTTTGTAAAACAAAGTTGCAGAATGGACAATTTTCTATTGTTTGTAAGCTTTTCTATTGTTTCAAATAAATAAATAAGTAAATAAATATGTATTTATCAAAATTTAAAAAATCCATTACATAAGCATTTAAGTGCATGGTTTTAAGCCATTAAAAGGCTAAATTTCCATGATGATTGATTGTTAGATAATTTATGATCTAGAGATAATAAACCAATTGTTAAGCTTAATAACTATGTATTTAAGAATCTTTTTTATTAAGGAGAATATATTTTGATATGAAATGATTTTGACTATAAATATAGTTTAAAATTATTACTCAAATAACCTATAACAGCTTCAATAACACTTTAAATTTTACCTTCTTCACTTTGAGTTTTCATTTTCTCTCTTTTTATAATTAATATGAGTATAAATTAATTTTAGACCATTCTTTTAGAATTTAAAAACATTCTTTTGGAAAAATTAAAAACCATAAATTTAACCCCAGAAAACTTAAATATTACATATGGGGATGCTATATTGGCAATGATTAGTGAGCAAATAAAGGATGTAAGTTTTGTTTTTAATTATGTAATTGGAGGTACTCATTATAATTAAATGCTCTGCCTTCCTAAAGCTAATATGGGAAGAAACTAATTCCCAAAGAGTTTAACAAATGTGTGATAAATACTTGTGTGATAAATTCTTAAAACAATAATATTTATCATCTTACCACCTTTGTAGTTCACCAGTCCGAGCGCAGCTTAGATCAGACTTTTACAAAGCCTTGGCCATGGTGTCAGCTGTAGCTGAGGACGCCTCGCAGCTTTAAGGGGAGAGATCAGTTTCCAAGGTCACTCGTGTGGTTGTTGGCAGGAGTCAGTTCCTCACAGACGAGTCAACAGAAGAACCTCAATTCCTCGGAGGCTTCCCTCACCTCCACTCCATGTGGATCTCTCCTTAGGACAGCTCACAACATGGAAACTGGCTTCATCAGAGCTAGCAAGTCTGAGGGCATGGGAACGTGAGAAAGACAGAAGTCACACGCTTGTGTAA
The DNA here is from genome assembly GCA_004026545.1 of Mormoops blainvillei. Lineage (NCBI taxonomy): Eukaryota > Metazoa > Chordata > Mammalia > Chiroptera > Mormoopidae > Mormoops > Mormoops blainvillei. Next base: position 4,883 of record PVJD01011004.1, on the reverse strand, counting down.
GCTAATCTCAGAAGCAACATCACTTCACTTTTGCCCTATTTTACTGGCTCTAAACAAGTCATTAGGTTCAGTTCATGCCCAGGGCATGGAATCACACAAACACGTGAACAGCAGGCAGCAGGAATCATTGGGAGCTGCCTACTGCGGGGGTTTTGGACGGACATTAATACAAGCCTTTCTTAACACAAAGAAACCGAGACACAGAAATAAATTTATCTGACATCTACATTTACCATAGGCCATCAAAAGCAATAATATAGTTAAACTTTATTGATTTCTTCATATGCTTGAATTTATTGCTAAATGCTTTATAAATTTCATTTCATTTAATCCTCTCAGACACCTTTTGAAAAAATTATATTTTAACCCCACTTTATTAATTAGAAAATAAATTCTGAGAGGTTTAACAATTTGCTCAAAAAGTATAGCTTACTGGTGGATGAACCAGGGCTTAATTTCTGGCATCCTAACCTCAGACCATACACTTCTAGGAAAGTATCATGCTGAAAAGTTTATATTTCCTAGATCTTAAGTTGCTGTAAGGGCATCATCCATGTTTTTTATATATTTTTTCTTTTATAAATCTTCATATGAGATTTTAGTCTACTATTAAAGTCAAGAAGGAAAATGGGCTGTTATTACAATACATAGATAAGTCCAGAGGAAATGTTTTTCTACTCTCAAACGTTAATGCACTTGTTTCAGTTTATAGTTGTCAGATAGATATTATTACTTTTCCCTTATTTGGCACAATTTCCAGAGTTTAAAAAAAAAAACTTTTTGATTTTTTGAGAGTGTACATTGTTTGTAAAACAATGCAGTAATATCTGTAGAACCTTAAGAATATTTATGCTTTTCAATTTCACAAATTTATATCTAGGTAGTAAATACAAATACAATGTAAATACCTGCAAAGGACAAGCTATAAAGTTTTTAATGGTAGTATAAGTTATAATGAAAAAATCAAAATTTGAGGTGGTTAAGTATATTGAGAATTTAGGATAAAATATTTTTTTGTCATTTCAAAGGATATTATAAAAAAGTCATTAGAAATTTCTCTGGTATTTGCTGAAAAAATTAGCACCAAATATTTTAGATGAAACATAAACTCAACTATGAAAGAAAAATTGATAGGAAAATAGGGAAAAGAAGTGTACAAAACTATTCTACAGAGTTTGCTTGTGAATTATGAAAGAAAAAGTTCTTTTCTGTTACTTTGTCATTTACTTAGATTTATCATTTTGAAAACAAGGGAATAAAATTAATTAGTTAAACTTTAAAATTTTCCAGTAAAATGAACAGGTTTTTCCTTTTGTCATCTATACCTCATCTTCTTTGTATTCTATCAAGATTTTATTCCCAGGACATTAAGGGTTTACTATTCTTAAACTGACTTAGCTTTTCTTCACTCCTACTAGATAGGAAGTGCTTAATTCTAAATAATCCATGTTATAATTCCTCAGTGCATAGTGTAATGCCTGGAACAAAGTAGATACTTAAGAAATGTTTCTTGACAAATTAAAAATAAATGAGTCTACATAGTTGGCATTTTTTGTTTCTCTTCCCTTTCATGGCCCTGACATTCTATTTTATCAGTCTCATTTAATATATAAAAGAACTCAACTCAAAACCTTTTGGGAAAATGATTCCTAAAACAATTTTAACTTTTAATATAGATTTTTATGGAACAAAGGGCCTAAGAATACAGCCTAGACACACCCACTCCCCAAGTCTGGGCAACCCTACTAGTTTCTACATTTCTCTCCTCAAATTGATTCTGAAGTGTCTTGGCATAAAGAGTTGTGTCTTATTCGTGATTTATTTTCTTTACCCGAAGACTCACCATGGCTCCTGGCACAAAGCAAACACTTGCAAAGGTAGCAGGATTGATTGTTGAAATGAATAAAGGCTCTGAGAATTGATGAATTGAATCATGCCCTTAAATTTTTTTTCTTGTATTTCATAAAGGTAGGGACTTATAAAATGCAAAGAAGAAAATGGGCTATTATTACAATACATAGATAAGCCTAGAGGAAATAAAAATCATAGTTGAACTTTGTTAGGAAATTCTAATAATCAAAAAAGAAACTGATGCTTTCTTTCCACACTTCTATCTCCAATGATAAATTGTTAACATTTTCTTGTGATTTCTAATAGAAAAAAAAAGACCATATGCTAAAATACCACTAACTAGTTACATTCCTTTACGTGGTTGTTTCTTAATTTTAGCGTATAGCGGAGTCAGCTGGAAGGCTGGTTGGAAACATAGGCCTCTGGGCCCCATGCCCAGAGTTTCTGTTTCAGCGCATCTGGGGTGATACCTAGAATTTGCATATCCCAGGTGATGCTGATGCTGCTGGTCCGGGGATCACACTCGGGGAGCCACAAATTAACATGATTTACCAAAAAGCTAATAAAATGCATGTTGCTTTGCCCCTGGCTTATTCACTCAGAGCCTCTCTTTTAAACCCAACAAAGAGGTACCCAGAGTTCGAAGGAAAAAGTGTATTTAAAAGAAAGAGATTATTATGTGTTAAAGCCTTGTGGGGTGTAAAGCTGGGGGAAAATGTTGAATAAAGTACAAGGCTTATCTGAATATGTTGTAGAAGTACGTCAAATTTTTCTTTTTCCTCTGGACTCATTCCTTTTGATGCCACCATTTTCATAAATATCCTCTTTCTCATCTCTCTTAGATTTCTGTACAGTCAAAAATTGAGCATGCTTGCTTTTACAGAGAAGGTTATGCTCTTTTTTAAAAGATAAACACAGTAATTTAAAGGGCCAGCAAACAGAGAGCTCCAACTTCCTATTAACATAAAAGAACAGACTGGCTTGATCCAATGACTCCTGAAGTGCATTTTCTGTTCTGTATTTTTCCATGATTAAGAAAGCTCTGAACTTTTTCATATGAAACCCATAGAGTTGCCCCCTCCAACAGTACCTTTAAGTTTTGAAGCTCCCTGTAACAGAACCTGTTCATATGGCTGACATGTTTGATAACAGGCTTGTTCCATAGGCAAAGTTTGATGAAGATACAATTTAAAGCTAGCTTACTTGTAAGATTACACAATATTTCTGTAAAGTGTTAATCTTGTAGTTGGCTTCATTTGAAGCTTACAGATTGCCATGGTTTGTGAAATGAGTTTATAGAGACTATGTAAATGTGTTAAAATTTGGAAGCTTGATAGTATTCTCAAAAGAGGAGTTGAAAAATTAAGTTAATTTTTAACTCTACTGAAAGGCTTCAGTGTGAAAGGCAGAGAAAGAAGAAAGCTAAAATTCTCATGAATAAGCCTTCCTCAGGAGAAAGGTAAGTGCCAAAGGGAGATTAACTCAGCTATGAAATTAAGTATCAACATATTTTATGTAATTAAAATGCAACAATTACTATAGCAATTATTTAAACAACTATCATATTAATTGAATTTTAAGGTTATATATATATTCTACTTTTGGTCTAGTATAACTTGCTATAATTTCAACAATCCTATATAATCAACTTAATGTAAAATCTTAGTTATACTGATGAATTATAATAACCACATTTGCTGTGTATAATGAGTACCCCCATTTTTGGCCCAAAATTTCAGGAAGAAAACCTTGTACTTAAATTTTTTAATTCAATTTTTAAAAAATATTTCATTTATTTTTAGACAGGGCAAAGGGAGGGAGAAAGAGAGGGAGAGAAACATCAATGTGTGGTTGCCTCTTGTGCACCCCCTACTGGGGACCTGGCCCACAACCCAGGCATGTGCCCTGACTGGGGAATTGCACCAGGGACCTTTTGGTTCACAGGTTGACGCTCAATCCACTGAGCTATACCAGCCGGGTCAATTTTTATTTATTTATATTTAGAAACAAAACTGATTATTGTATTCTGGGACATTGTTTTGCATGTAGATATCTTTATTGCTTTCTAGAGTTACACTTTTAATGCATCAGCATAAATAAAAGAATTTAAGACATTTATATAGATATGGAATTAGTATTGCCATGTACAGTGCGTGTACTTATTTTTCCTTCAAATATTTGGGCAAAAAGTACACTTTATACATGGGAAAATGTGGGTACTCACTTTATTTGCAGATCATTGAATGATGACATTTTGGTGCTAGCAAAATTCTCCCAAGATTTCAAAAAGACCCATTACAGATGGCAAGTAATAATTTCAGTGTAATAAAAATATATATCATAAATAAAAAAGATTCAAGTAACATTTTAACATCTAATTTTCTCTTGTTAAAGCCCTATCTTATTAGGGATATTCTGAAACATTTTATAAATGGGAGTAATTATTTACTTCTTTCAGTAATGGTAAAAAGGAATAAAATACAAAACCTAGGTAGATGTGTAATAAAATTTTTGTGTATTAAAATGAGAGAAGTAGAATGAAGATATCAAGTATTCAACATGTCACAAAGAAGATGTGAACACATTTTCCCCCCAGTTTTTAACTTCTATTGATATTTAAAATTGAGGTATAAAACACAGTCAGTATCTTAAGATTTAAAACAAACTTCAAAGAAGCTGCAAAATGTGGCAATTAACTTGGTATATCCTCTCTAGCCTAAGGTCGATAACTGTAGTTAAAAAATCTTGTTTTTACATGCCAAGGAAGAATAGATTGTCCTGTATGGATGAATTCGTGTTAATCAAAACCAAAATGTGAACAAGAAGTCCCAGTTATTAAGTTAAAATCCAAATTATAACTGATATGTAGAACTTGACAATCTTGTTAGCACAAACAGTGAATTCTCTTCCATGGGCATTGGTAGTAAAAATGTAATCAAAGTTTAAGGATGAGCATAGATCAAGGGTGATTCAAATACTTAATGACATGAAGTAATGACAAATATATTCATTTCCTTAATAGCTATTAGCAT
>PVJD01011003.1:0-49368 GCA_004026545.1 Mormoops blainvillei | reverse complement strand
TACATACTGTATGTCAAGGATTGGAATAAGTGCATTGCATGCTTTTGTTCAACTGTGCCACGTTATCACTATTATTGTAACCTCTGTTTTACAAATGACAAAACCTCTAATAAGTACCAGGTCCTGGATGTGCAATTTATCTTCTCTGGCTCCAGGGATTTCATGTTTAATCAGTCTGCCATGGAGCCTATCTGCATATCAGAAATAAAGTAAGTCAAGTATCCATTGAAGTGCCTGGTTCTCGAAAGTGCTCCGTCTCCACAACGGGCCTGTTCCGCCCGCTGCCCTGTGCTCCTGCTCTTCAACCTGCTTATCCCTTTTCACATCTTCACACTTGAGATGCTCTATGCACTGGTTTTCCAAACTTTTCTCACCTCATTTAAATTCTATGTAAATATCACCTTCTTAAAAAATTCTTTCCTGGCCTCATTAACTTAAATAACATCTTTATTGATTCCACCTCCTTACCTTGCTTTCTTTGTTGACATGACACCGACCATTACTTAATTTTATCATTATTATGTAAAAATATGTACATGAACATTAAAAAGATGATGTGACTTACTCAGACACTGCAAGCTCTTTAGGTTATAGGGGTTTCCCTACCTAAAACAGTTCCTGATTTATACAGTGGACTCACAGTATATGTTTATTGTATTAAACTAATACCTATTGTCAAAAATCTAGAAAGAGCAAAATTAAAACCACCAGAGCAGTAAAATAGTTTTTAGTAAGAGTTTATTGTGCATATAAGAAGAGTCTGCAGACTGTGAGCTTTCAACTTTAAAACAGATATGAGGCTCAGGGGCATGACGTTTCAGGATGGCTTTTAATGTGAAAATGAGGAAATTTTTAAAACCTTATAGTGATTGATTATCACAGTGGGGATTTTCTGGTGGTAAAGGTTAGTTAAAAGTGACTATCTTATGCCAATTTTAGGAAGATAATCTATGATAAGTTTCACTTATGCTCATTAAATTAGCTAGATTTAATTTAATTCAGTTTTGAATGTGGATTGAACGGCTTGTCAGCTCTGGGCATTTTCAAGTCTAGTCTCTATTTTGTATTTAATTTTAACTCTACTTTAATTATTTAATGTGTTATAAGTTGAATTAGTGATATATAAAACATTCAGTAAAGCACTGGAAACACTATAAAGTATAATGGTTGTATAAATTAAGGTTCTCCAGAGAATAGAACTAATAGGAAATATATATCCTTGAGGAGATTTATTGTAGGGATTTGCTCCTGTGATTAGGGAGGTCAAGAAGTCTCATGACCTGCTATCTTCGAACTGAAGAACCAGGAGGGCCAGTGGTGTAATTCGCAGTCCAAAGGCCCTACAACCAGGAGAACCCACGTCTAAGGGCAGAAGATGCATATCAGGCACACAGAGCAAATTCTCCCTCCTCCACTTTTTCTACTGGGACGCTCAGGGTATGGAGTGGATGACACTGCCTGCATTGCTGAGGGTGATTTTCTTTACTCCTTTGACCCAAACGCTAGCCTTGTCCATAAATACTCTCATAAACACATCCAAAAATAATGTTTTACTACAGTATCTGGTCATCCATGAACACAGTGAAGTTGACACATAAAATTACCATCACAAGGGTAATATCATTAATTGTGAAAAATATGATAATTCAGTTACTACAAATGAGTTGAGAAAGCAGAGATGTTAAAATAACCTCAATGCTTTGGGGTTATAAGTTGTTTTATTGTACGTTTATATATCTGAATCCACATAAATAGATAATTATCACTCTTGTCACTCATTATATCAATTGATTATTGACAGTACTTCTAATTTATAAAGAGGAAAATGGAGTTTTAAGTAACTAAATAATTATGTATGTTTTAAACCGTTTAACCAAAATTAAAATTGTGCCCATGTTATGAGTCAGAAAATTTAGTTTTCAAAAATGTTCTTAAAATACTACTGTCATCTAATAAAAACACATCTAAATATTTCAAGACTAAAATACATATTAAGCTTATTTTTGTATATGTATTTTAGTTTTCTTCCTATTGTGTATTATTCTATTAGATAATCAAAACACCATGTCAGTATAGCATTTTCTCTCTCCTGTAGCTACAAAACGTAGTTTGTTTTTAAACAGGGCAGAAAACTGGGATCAAGTCACAAAGGCATTCTACCTGTCACAGACTAGGAGCACACCGCAGAGAGCAAAACTGATGGTGCTGTGCATCTGTGCATTCAACATTTCATGGCTCAAAGCTGCTAGACTCTTTTCTGCATGACCAACTGACTAATTGCTGTACTTGGCCTTTTCGACTCTCTTCAATTAATGCAATGCACAATTGCACATAGCAACAGAGTCACCCATACAGAACAGAATCCGGGCCAGAATTAGACTCTAAATCCCAGAAGCACCTGTTACAAATATAAAGTGCCCAGATGGTCCAGTCTTTGTGGGGAAGTGTCAAGCATTGACTTATCTGTCGTTCTTACTTTTGGTTTAAGGTCAAAAACATGATCTGTTGGAAGCAGGGAGCCAAATAAAAATCATAAAAATACCTAGGATTATTACAGAAACTTCCCAATTTGTTTACCTAAATTGTTATTGCCCAATGGAGCTCATTGTTATCTTTTTCTAAGCAGGCAAATGGCATTAGTCCATGAATACATGGCAGGCTTCAGTATAATTAGATAGATTTATTTAAACACAGCTGTAAATCATAAAAAAGTGAAATATTTGATCATTATAAATACAGCGGTTTGTATATTCAAACTGTTTCATTGTTCTGATTTTGTTTGGGATACAGGAAAATGCAAAGTATTACCTTAACTCAGGTTTTTATTTTCATTTCTTTTTAGCATACAGCACAAAAAAATTAAATTATTATACTATTATGTTTCCCATGAATCTTATTGATATATAGAGTTTATGTTTTCCCTTTTCTCTCTTATTGACATAATATTTAAATTGCATCTTGTCACATTCATAATCCTAGCAAAAGAATTGAGACTTTAGTGAACCATCTAGCTATTTTGTATTACAAAAGAAGTCAATGTGATACATAAAAATTTTGCTCCTCATTCACAAATTCACCATGGTTTATCATAAACTCCTCTTGGAATTAATATGGTTTGCCATTTATCTACAAACAAAGAGAAAAAATTATTTTCTGAAAATAATCACTTGCTCATTTGTTAAAAACCGAGTGGTTTTCAAATATTGCACTGACAGGAGAAGGGATTTATTTTTTTCCTGCTCATGCCAGAGCTATAAGAAATTTTGTGAGCAAAACAATCACAGTGCCTGCCTCTCATTTCAGACATGGAATGGACATGACACATACATTATATTCTAAGCTTTTATTCAAGATCACAATTACCAACTGACATCAATTTAATTTCTTCTTTTATGTATTTCTTTTTTTTTTTTTCTTAAAAAGGGATGCATTCTTTAGGTAAAGACATTCTTTACTTTCTTACCAAGATTAAGTGATGATATTAGTTGCCACTCAATATTCAAATTCCAAACAGATGCCCTTTTTTACTATTTGGAAATGTTACATATTCTGCTGAAGTACATTATAATTTTAAGCACTTGAATGAGAATATCTGTAAATAATGAATTACTTAGATTAATAGATTTTCCTCTTTATAAAACCGTCATATAAGAGCTCAAAAGATTAAAAAGCAGTTTACTTAAAACATGTAAAAATGCATACATATGTATACATATATGTGGAATATAAGTATAAATCAATTTATTCTTATGAAAAAGAAAAATAATTATACTGGGAACTTAATATTCTTGAAGATAAATTGATACAAGGGTTTCCCATTTCTAACTAACTTTTGGTTAGCCATAACCCCTTTTTAAGAATTGATTAAGAGACAAGCATTGTACTAAAATATTTTAAGTTATTCATTTATAGTAAACCTACATCTTTATTATATCAACAATTATGAAGCTTTCATATTGAAAAGTGAGATTAAACTTTCCACTCAAATAAAATCAAGGGTATATATTCATTTTGTTCTGAAGTATAAAGTGCAAATATTACTTGTGAGATGGACTACCTACTCACTTAACTTTGAAATAACAGAGGTAGAATATTCCCTTTGTAATATTGCTTGCCATTTGTCATAAATTAAAATTGAAAAGTAGAAGTTTGACCTTCTAAACCAAAATCTACCAAAGAAGTAAGGAAACAGCCTAGAAATGGTAATCAATATTTTTTAAGTTATTTATTTTCATTTAACTTACTGATTTTAGGGAGAGGGAGAGTGAGAGACAAGGGGAGAGAGGGTGGAAAGGGGAGAGACAGAAACAGAGAAACATCAGTTTGTTGTTCCACTTATTTATACATTTATTGGTTGGTTTCATATGTGCCCTGAATGGAGATTGAACCCTAACCTAACCCTGACTTTGGCGTATAGGGACAATGCTATAACCACCTTAGTTAGAAGGCCAGGACTTAGCACTTGATATATTTTACTCCCAAATTTCAACTGGAAATATCTGTAAAAGCTACACGAAATGTATTAAAATACCTTTGAAGAAATCTAGAAGGTCAAGTTTGGGAAAAAATTGCAAACCAAAATTTGTGAAAAGTTGACAGGGTCGGGGGGTAGCTACATAGGGCTACAAAGTGATTACGGCATTTAAGGCATGTGTCTATTCCTGACGGCATGACTGAAAAGATGAGAAGCTGAGAATAACTTCAAATAGTTTTATTTTGGGGACAAAGGTGTACTATGAACTCAAACAAATTTTCCCAGGGAGTTAAGATAAATTTTGATATATCTCAAGTTCAAATGGATTAAAGTGATCTGGTATCGCTAGTGCTTGTAGCCTAGTGGTCTTCTAGCCTCCAGTGACATTATTTCTGGAGAAAGGCAATATCCTATAGAGCTGAAAATTATCTCTAATATTTTTACAATATCTAGTGTTGATATAAAAAATGGTTAGACACATGATAGGATAAGTTTGTATGATGAAAAACAGGAGAAACAACATGTAGTAGAAAGATAAAGAGGGGAGTCAGGTGGTATCAGTATCAGTCACACATTTAAAACATAATTATTCTTACTATGACTAAGGAAATAAAAAGTAATATTGAAATTTTTGGCAGAAAACTGGTAGCTATTGAAAAATTAAACTAGATTTCCTAGTGTATGGATTTATAAATGGATTAGATAGCACCGCATATATGTTATCACACTTGAATCTGCAGTCAGTCTTTACTATTCACACATTTCATATTTGCGAATTCACCTACTTGGTAAAACTTATTTGTAATTCCAAAATTGTTGTTCATGGCGCTTTCAAAGTCATTCACAAATGTACGTGTATGCAGAAGAGTGAAGACTGCATTGCTCATGCGCATATCCCAGCTGACAGCCCTTTTGTGTTAGTGCCATATTTCTTGTATTGTTTTGCTTTCTGTTGACACTTGCACTGTTTAAAATGGCTTCAAAACTTCATAACTTCTGTGCCGTGTTCCCAAATACAAGAAGGCTGTGATTTGCCATATGGAGAAAATACATATGTTGGATAGTCTTCAGGCAGGCACGAGTTTAATGTTAATCAACCAACAATATATATTAAATAAGTTTCTTTTAAGCAAAGACATGCATAAAACAAGGTTATTTATTGATTAACTGATGAAAATATTTTCAGGTATCTAGCCCTGTATATCTCTAGGAGAAACAAATCAGTATTTGCTGATTTGGTGTCCGTAGCAACTTTATGTAGTACATAATTACTTTGAGTAATGATAATTGACTGTATTACAGAAGAAAATTACTAAAACAAACATGACAAAAAGCTGGAGCATACAGGAAATGACTTAGGAGACATAGGGAAAGTTGGTTTTATATAAAACTTGAGATCTTCATTAGAGAGAAACAATAAGAATGATCCCCAAAGAAGACATGATAACAGAGTTTTAGCAAACATATGACAGATATCAAACCACAGACAAAAAGGGTACTCTAAAACTAAGCAAAAAGAACATAAAGTATCTAGGGTATTAGAATATAATTATTAAAACCAGAGAAAGAAAATATATTTAAAACATTCATAGTTATATATTTTTAAAAGATTAATTTCAAAGAACAATAAGTTCGTCAACCACTTTTTCAAGAAAAAATATTTAACCAGTAAACAATGACACTTTTTAAAATACCATAAGAATGTGATATAAAGAATGGAACTACAAGTGCCAATATCTGGATAAAAGGAATCACAAAAATGTGATGTAATGATAGAGATAAGTTTCAGAGACAAAGAGAGAAGTTGCAAATCAAAAGAGAAATGATTAAAGATAAAGATAAAGATTAGCTATCCACTCCAGCGAAACAATTTATTCCAATATCATTGACTTTATAAACAATAATCATTGATGATCTCACAGTTTCTGTGGGTCAAGACAGTGAGTCAAGCTGGGTGTTTTTTGATCAGACTCTAATCAGTGGTTACAGTTAAGTTGTTGTCAAGAGCTAAATTCATTGATGGCTTTACAGGAGCTAGAGGATTTACTTCTAGGATGGCTCTACCACATAGTTTTCTGTAGGACTCAATTCTTCACTGTGTGAAGGTTTCTGTAGGTGACTTGACATCTCACAAAATGGCAGTCCGTATCTCAAATATGAACAATCCAAAAGAGAGCAAGTAAGGAAGAATCCCATGATGCCCTTCATGACCTAGTCTCCAAAGTTCCACCCCTCGGCCTCACTGTATTCTGTTTGTTTGAAATGGTTGGTTAAGTCCAGCCAAGCGTCAAGGACAATAGGCTAAAGGATCTTTGGACACTTTTGAAATCATGATGTATGGATGGTTAAAACGTAATAGAATAGAATTATGAGTAACTATTTAATACTTTTAAACTCTGAAGTGGGTTAATTTGTAGAAAAGATATATGCAATGTTGGGACCCAAGACATACTAAATTTCTGCTAGTAAATAAGTCTTAAAATAATTAAAAGAAAAATCATAGATGACACCTAATTCCCACTTCTACTTTATCTGTCTCTCCACTGAGACAGAAAAGTAGAAACACAGCATTCCAAAACTTACGGCGTGCAGCAAAATTAGTACTAACAGTTAGAGTGCAAATTTTTACATTAAAAAGATAAAATCTCAAATTAACCTCCTACTTCACACCTCAAGGAACCAGAAAAAGAAAATAATAAAATCAAACACAGCAAAGGAAGAAATAATAAAGATCAGAGCGGAAATAATAGAGAATAGCAAAAATCAACAAAACTAGCAAATGTCACATTAACCACATTAGCTCACATTAACAGAATGAAGACAAAATCCACATGATCATCTCATTTGGATTCAGAAGACAATTTGACTAAATTCAACGCTTTATACTAACCAAGATAGGAATAGAAAAAAATTAGCTCAATATAATAAAAGCCATAGGTGAAAAGTCAACAGCCAACAAACATCACATTCAAGTTGAAAAACTAAAAGCTATAGTTTTCTAACTAGAGCAATTAGGCAAGAAAGAAATAAAACATACAACTAGAAAAAGAAATAAAAGTATCCTTCATAGATGGCATGATCTTCCATATATAAACCTTAATGGTTCCATAAATGAAAATTAGGAAAAAATATTGAATTCAACAAATCAAAATACAAAAATAAGTTGTTTGTGTATACACTAACAGTAAATAATCCAGAAAGAAAACTAAGAAGACAATTTAATTTACAGTAGTATTTAAAATTTACTGATTTCGCATTTTTCAGATATTAGTGACTTTGAGCATCTTTTCATATATATATTGGCCATTCATATGTCTCTCTGGAGAAGTGTCTGTTCAGGTCCTCATCCCAGGTGTTAATTGGATTGTTTGTTTCTGTTTTGTTATGCTTTGTTCAGTGTTGAGTTTGTATGAGTCCTTCATAAAGTTTGGATATTAAGTCCTTATCATACATGGTGACTCCCTTCCTTCATTAGGTTGTCTTTTTGTTTTGTTGACGGTTTATTTTGTTTGAAAAATCTTTTTAAATTGATGTAGGCCCACCTGTTTTTTAAATTTTTTCTTTTGTTGTCCTTCCCCAAGGACATCTATCAGAAAAAATTGCTAAGAGAAATGTCAAAGCATTTATTGTCTGTGTTTTGAGATATGCACCCCTATATTCATTGCAGTGTTATTTACTAACCAAGATACAGGAGTACCCCAAATGCCCATTAATAGGTGATCGGATACAAAAATTGTGGTACATATATACAACTAAGCCCTAAAAAGAAAATGACCCATGGACATGGACAACAGTGTGGGAATGGGGGTGGGATGTGAGGAGGAGGGCAGTGGGGGGAAATTGTGACAACTTTAATAGAATAACAATAAAAATGATTTAAAAAATAATGAAATTTGACCCCTTGCAGCAGCATCGATAGGATCTAAAGGATATTATGCTAGGTGAAAAAAGTCAGGGAAAGATAAATACCACATGATTTCATTTATATGTGGAATCTGAAGAGCAAAATAAATCAAGAAGCAAAACAGAAACATACTCATAGATACAAAAAACAAACTTGGTTTCCAGAGGGGAGGGTGTTTGGGAGGCTGGAGAGAAAAGGTGAAGAGATTAGGTACAAACTGTAGTTACAAAAGAGTCACGTGGATGTAAAGTACAGCATAGGAAATATAGTTAATAATATTGTAATAACTAAATACGGTGCCCAGTGGGTAATTGAAATAATGGGGATCATTTTCTAAATTGTGTGATTGTCTAACCATGATTATACACACCCAAAATTAATATGAAATAATATTAAATGCCAACTGTAATTGAAAAATAAAATTTAAAAATAATGTATTTTTAAAGTACTTTAAAATAATACATATTAAAATATGTATTTAAAACATTTTAAAAAATATGTTTACGAAGGAGGTGAAAGATTTGCGCACTGAAAAATACAACACATTGCTGAAAATAAAGAAGACACAAATAAATAGAAATACATTCTGTGTTAAAGGATTAAATGACATGATATCGTAAGAATGTTCATACTACCCAAAGCTATTTACAGATTCCATAATACCTATCAAAATTTCAATGGCATTGTTTGCTGAAATAGAAAAATCCTTCCTAAAATTCATATTCAATTTCAAAGGAACTAGAATAAACAAAACAATCTTAAGAAAAACACAGCTGAATCCTCATATTTCCCTATTTCTATATATATATTAAAAATCTAAAGTAATCAAAACAATATTGGATGGACCAGTGGAAAAGAATAAGGAGTCCAAAAATAAAGTCTCACATATGTGGCCAAATTATCTTCAACAAATGTGACAAAACTACACAATAGGAAAAGTTAGTCTTAACAAATGGTATTGGGAAAACTGAATAGTCACATGAAAAAGAATGAGATTGGACTCTTATACTATATACAGAATTTAACCAAAATGGAATAAAGACCTAAACATAAGATCTGAATCAGTGAAACTCTTATAAGTTAACATAGGAAAAACTTCATGATATTGGATTTAGTAGTGATTTATTGGATATGACACTGAAAGAATGGAGAACAAAAGCAAAAATAGACAAATGGGATCACATCAAGCTAAAAATCTGTACAGCAAAGGAAAATTTAACAGAGTGAAAAGTCACCAACATATAGAATTATAAGAAAATATAATTATTTTCTTATAATGCATTATTTGCATTATTTGCAAATAATGTCTCTGATAAAAGGTTAATATACAGAATACATAAAAAAACTCCTTCATTTTAACAACAGCAAAAATCAAATTAAAAAATGTGGAGCAATTTGAATAGACATTTCTCCAAAGAAGATATCCAAATGGCCTACCACTGTATGAAAAGTTGGTCAAGATCAGTAATCATCAGGGAAATGCAAGTCAAAACCAAAATGAGATAAGCTGTCACATCCATTATAAGAAAAAGAGAGGGGGAGGGGAGAGAAAAGGAAGGAAGGGAGAGAGGGAGGGAGGAAGGGAAAGGAGAAAAGAAGGAAGGCAGATAGGGGAGAGAAAGAGAAATAAGGTGTGGTTCTTCAATTTAAAAAATACATTATGTTGGTGATTATTCTCTCAAGGAAATTTTATACTTGCTTTACTCTACTTACCTGAAACAGTAAACTTATAGAAACTCATCAACATCTATTTGATCACATGAGGTTGAGATTACATCAGTTACAAGCATAGGAGTGTTGTCCCTGAAGGCAGTGAACATACCTGGTGATAAATTTCAACTTTATCACTAGTACTATGGCCTTGGATGTCATTAAGCTCAGTTCCTCATCTTTAAGCCTCAACATCTCAAAGTGGCACAGGAATTAAATGAAAAAACAGTAATATAATTTTTGGTGCAATTCCTGGTATCTAAGAAATTTTCAAGAATATTTAGTATTATTCTCTTTTAAAAGCTATGTTAAGATATGTTAAGAAACTTTATTGATTCAGATATTTTCATTGTTATAAGTAAAATTGACATTGTTACATAAAATTCTGATTTAATGATGCTGTATTTTGTAATAAATTAATACATTTCCTTGAGTGCATTTAAAAGTGTAGCTGCAAAAATGAAGTTAAGGGAAAAATGTTTAAACTTTCTCTTTACCATCACTATTTCATACTTTCTTAAATAATAAAATAAATCATAACATTTGAGATCTCATCGTATACATTTCCCAGAGTGTGTTACAATCCCGTAAGACATTCTAGTGAAGACAAGTCTAATGGTCAGAAATTATCCACGATATTATATACTACATTAACCCCTTTGAGATTCAAAATGCGTTTATGCAAAGTGCTAAGAAATTCTACTAAAAAGAAATGATTTGATCACTGAAACATACTTTCCTGTATAACATGCTTTGAAACAAGTTTCTCTAAAACACATCTGGGACATGTTTCACTAGAAAAGTAAAAAGGAATCATCATTTAAAGAAATAGTTAAATGGCTTAACTAAAGTTTTAAAATGTTTGTTTAAAGTTCGAAGTACAAAAAAAGAAAAATCATTAAAATGGAAACCAAATAAGATGAAAAAAGTGGTTTAAATAGCTAAACAAATATGGCATAAAGAAATTAAAGCACTACAATTACAAAAAGAAGCTCCAGAGGACTAAACACTAAGTTAGAAAAGAAGTACATACATATTTCAAAGCTAGAGCCTCTATTTAATAAAAATCTTTAATTTCTTTTTCTTAGGAACTACTTTAAGAACAAAGAAACTGAATAAGATGCAATACATTTCTGAAAATCAGGTTTAAAAAATGGAAGAACAATGTAAATACAAACAGGCAGGTTCTAGTAGCTTATCATTTCCGTGCTCTGTCCAGCATCATTCAGCCGTTTCCTTGGATATGCACACATTTATTCTACGTGCATTCAGGGTGTTGGCTTAAATACAGATATTGTTGATGAATATACATTTGGAATAAAAATGACCTTTTAGTTCTCTAAACCCTGTTATAAAATAATACAGTCTATCAGTGTCTGCATGGCATGAGACCAAAGTAATGTCTGATATGTGTAGAAGTTCGTCCATCACCTTGGATATTTTTATTTGTCGGAATTCGATAGTTTTCAAATGCTCCCTCAGGGTTCCTAACTCATTTGTGTGCATTTGATGAGAGTGGCCAAGTCACAGCCACTTTATTTCAGTAATTCCACAGAGTATGTTGTAATTAGTGGCCATTTGGATACACGTTAAATTAATTATTAGTTTTGAGAAAACCCTTTTGGCATCAATAAAACTGTCACAGCCAAAACTAAGTCTCTAGGTGTCTGGAAAGATAGTGAAAAAAACAATTGTGAATACATAATTCAAATCGTTATTATGATTTAGACTTAAAGAAGGCTCATAGTGTTTGGATGACTTCTTAATTATCATGTCCTATATTCATTTCTTTACAATGTTTATTATGTACCTTCTTAGTAGATCCTTTCACCCCAAATAGTAAACAATCACATGTTAACCATTGTCCCTATTTGTCATTCTAGCTGATTGAACTTGTCAGTTTAACTTTCAAGTAGAGAATTTGGGTGAAATAGAGCATACTCTCCTGATATTTAAAGCAGTAAGTCAGGAAACTCTTAACAGCTTCATAAGGCATTGCTAGAAAACATATAAAGTCATTTTAATATGTCAGTAATTTTATTGAAAAATTCATAATACACAAAACAAAGAATATTTAGAATAATTAATAACATTATTAGTATAAGTTCATAGCTAAAACAAACTTAAAAATAATTGCTTTATTTTATAGATATATTTTATTATATATTTGCTGCAGTCATCAATTTATATTCTGAGAAAAGGATAAGGGCACTTTTGGTTTAATTACTTATTTCAGTAAATTCAAAAAGATACAGTAAATCTCCTTGATAATGAATATCCAATCTACACGCATTGTGCTGCATAATAGCAGGACATATTTAACATTTTCAAGTATGATTAGCAGATAAAATTGGTAACAACAGCTTGATATAGTAAGAGTGCTTTCTTTTATGTTTTCTTTTCCCGAAATGATACTCAGTCCTTAACTTCGCAGATGTGATTTTTTTTCTTTCTATTTCATTTATGCTATTGAATTTGATGTTCTTTTCAGTGTGCATAATCAGATGATTACAATGGCATGTGCCATTTCAGAGTGAGGTGTGAATCCAGTGTTGTGTCTGTCTGCCCGGGCACTTGCAGCAGGTGGCTCCTGTGCTCAGGAGAAAGAACGTCAGTTATGATTATTTATAGATTTTGTGCAAAGGAAACCATATATCTGTAATATAAAATATAAGGTTAAATGCTAATGTTTAAAATGGTTAGTTTATGTTTGTAAGAAGGCTCAAATTGGTTTCTGGTTATATTTATAATTGTATATTGAAGTTCAAATGATCAAAGAAGAGTTTGTTTAGGTTCAATTTTAACTAAACTATAAAATCACATATTCTGCAATATAAAAGTACATGCCTAGTCCATTCAAGGCATCTATTTGTTTTCAGCCCTATTCTTTTTCTTTTTATTAAAAAAGAAAATAATGGTCAGGAAAGAAAATACCAAAGGGAACCTGAACTATATATACTATTATAGCTGTTTTAAGTGTAATATCCCTATTGACACTCCCAGGGTTGGCATGTTACCAACTCAATGTATGTGCAATGTATGTGAGAAATCAATTTAACAGTAAAAGCATTTATAAGCACTATATATATTCAAGCTATCTTTAAACATTTTATTTCAAAACAACACATACTGACTTACAAAATTAAAATCCTACAGACAAAAATTAATAAAATCATTAGAAACCTTTCTGCAATGATGATTTTTTGGTGTGTATAGCATGAATTTAGAAATAATTTGCATATGCCTATTATGTAGCTTCATGGAACTTAACAATATTTTGGAGGAGAAGAGAGACTTAAAAAGACAAAATAATTGTAATTTTTAACAAAATTTAAGCAAAAAATCAATTTACTGCTAAGCTAGACTGCAGAAGGGAAACTGCATTTAAATAGAAAAATTGGACAAGACTTTTCTGTAAAGGTATTACGCACTTTTATGTTCAAGTGCATAATATGTAATGAAAAAAGATAACCAAACAAACAGAAGGAAGAGAGGAAGAATATGACATGTTTCAAATGTCCTGATACATGAAAGATCCTGACACAGTTGAGAAAGTAAACCTAAATGCCAGTGCTATTGGGCATAGTTCACAAGTAGGAGTGAAGGTGGGAGAAGTAGGTGCAGAAACAATGCATTGCATTCTCAGATATGATAAAGATTGGATTTTATTCTAGGTGAAACAGAACACCAGTAAAATATTGTGGGGAGAACGTTTATTAGGCTCAGAAAGTCAGACTCAAGTTGACTATGGGTAGGACTAAGGCAGAAGTGGATCTGATTTGGGAGGAAAAATTGATGCGGAGCGAGAATGGATTGGAAGCCGGTCAGTAAGGGATGGGAGGATCTTGTGTGGGTGGATCTTGTGTAGCAGCTCTGAATTTATATTTTGAGCCATCAGGGATGCTAACCTTCTTTAGACAGACTAGAACTTCAAGGAGGCAGCTTTTTTAAGAAACAAAGTTTCAAAGGCTGAAATACCTATAAAATATCCAAGAGAGGTGTTAGGTGGTAAGTTAGACATGCACATCAGAAGCGAGGTGTGGCCTCCAGATATAAGTTTGTGAATCACAGCATAAATATAGTATGCAGATACAGTGAAATTTAGAGCTTATCTATGGAATGTTGAGAAGAAAACTACTTTAATAAACATGAGGAAATGCAATATTTAGAGGACGGTGATTCCTAGGCAGCAATGCTGATAATAAAGAGCCTCTACTTTATAATGTTGGGAAAATAAAGAAGCAAGGGAAGAAAACTCTACAACAAGTTACAATTTGTTTAAAGATATTTTTAAATTTAATTTTTGTTTTTGAAAATACTGGAATTAGTTTAACATAGGGAAACAATTCATATATAATAACATATTTGGTATTCTGTGATTTTATGCAATGTATCTCATATTTTCCTTTACTTATATTTTGGTCTATTTTTCAAGTATTTCTCAGAAATAATGGATTGTTTGAGATCATTTTGATACTTTCTGGGTCCACACTGGCTGTCCACATGGCCCTGAGTAATTATGGACCACTCACTAGACATGTTTCCAGTGGGAATGTGAGTGAAGTTTTGTAACCGTAGCCTCCAGAAAAGCATTGCTTGAAAGCTTTCAAGAGTACAATACACAAGAAAAAATAACTGACAGATTTTTCAGAAAAGGTTTTCAAAGTATCTCCTTCCGTTTTGGAAGCTGATTTGGTGGTGAATGAAATGTGAATCTAAAAGGGAATGAAAGTAGATCCTTCAAATATAGATGAACTATAAAGTGAATATTGGTAAAATTGGTTAAACTGCTAAAAAGTAGACTTTTGTCAGAATCATAGGGTAACATAACAGGAGACAGAAGGCTTGTGCCATCAATGATAATTTTTAAATTTAATCTTAATTATCATTTTTTCATTATCAGTTAGTCCCCTTATTAGCCCCCCAACCCCAGCCCAGCAATCACCACACTGTTGTCTATGTCCATGTCCATAAGTCCTTTTCCCTTTTTGCTCAATCTCTCCATCCCCTGACCTCCCTCACCCTCCATAAGTGTTATCCTGCTCTCCATCTGTGAATCTGTCGCCATTTTCCTTGTTAGTTCACTTTGTTCATTAGATTCCACACATGAGTGAAATAATAAGGTATTGGCCTTTGCTGACTGGTTTATTTCATATAGCATAATGTTCTCCAGGCCCATCCATATGTTGCAAAGGGTAAAAAGAAATTGTCCTTTTTGACAGCCAAGTAGTATTCTATTGTGTAAATGTCCCATAGTTGTTTTATCCACTCATCTACTGATGGAATCTTGGGCTGCTTCTACATTCTAGTGATTGGAAATAATGCTGCAATGAACATAGGGTGCTTAAGTTCTTTCACATTAGTGTTTTGGGTCCCTTCGGATATATTCCCAGAAGTGGGATCATTGGGCCTAAAGACAGATCCACTTTTTAGTTTTAGGGGGTATCTCTGTACTGCTTTCCACAGTGGCTGCACTGATCTGCATTCCCACCAATAGTGCAAAAGAGTTCCCCTTTCTCCACATCCTCGCAAGCACTTAATGTTTGTTGATTTATTGATAGTAGCCATTCTGACAGGTGTGAGGTGCTCTCAGTGTGGTTTAATTTACATTTCTCTGATGATTAGTGATGTTGAACATCTTTTTATATGTTTGTTGGACATCTGTATGTCCTCTGTGGAGAAATGTCTGTTCATGTCTTTTGCCCATTTTATAATCGGGTTGTTTGGTTTCTTTTGGTGTTGAGTTTTGTAAGTTCTTTATAAATTTTGGATATTAATCCCCTATCAGATATATTGCCAAATATGTTCTCCCACTCTGTGGGTTATCTTTTTATTTTGTTGATGTTTTCTTTTGGTGTGCAAAAACTTTTTAGTTTCATGCAGTCCCATTTGTTTATTTTTTCTTTTGTTTTCATTGCTTGGGGCTATCTATCCAGTAAAATATTTCTATGAGCATTGTCTGAGATTTTGCTGCCTGTGTTTTCTTCTAGGATTTTTATAGTTTCAGGTCTAACATTTAAGTCTTTAATCCATTTTTAATTTATTCTTGTGTGTGGTGTAAGAAGGTGATCTAGTTTCATTTTTCTGCACATATCTGTCCAATTTTCCCAACACCATTTATTGAATAAACTATTTTCAGCCCATTGTATATACTTGCTGCCTCTGTCAAATATTAATTGACTATAAAGGTGTGAGTTTGCTTCTAGGTTCTCTATTCTGTTCCATTGATCTGTGTGTCTGTTTTTATGCCAATACCATGCTGTTTTGATTACTGTGGACTTAAAGTATAGTTTGAAACTAGGTACTGTGATTTCTCTAACTTTGTTCCTCTTTTTCAGGATCACTGTTGCTAATGCAGGGATTTTTGTTGTTCCATATTTATTTTTGAAATATTTGTTCTAATTCTGTGATTTATGTCATTGGAACCTTTATAGGAATCTTGATAGTTGAATCTGTAGATTTATTTGGGTAGTATGGACATTTTAATGTTAATTATTCCTATCCATGAACACAGTCTGTTTCCACTTATTTATATCTTCTTCAGTTCCTTTCTTCAGTGTCTTATAATTTTCCAAGTATAAGTCTTTTATATCCAAAACCAGGTAAACACACTACAAAGAAAGACAATTACAGGCCAATATCCCTGAGGAACATACATGCTAAAATTCTCAATGCAGTATTAGCAAACCAGATATAGCAATGCCTGGAAAAGATCATACACCATGATCAAGTGGGATTTATTCTGAGAATGGAAGATTGGTACAACATTCACAAATCGATAAATATGATGCACCATATAAACAAAACAAAGGATAAAACCACATGATCATATTAATGGATACAGAAAAAGCATTTGCTAAAATACAGTACTCCTTTATGATACAAGTTCTCAGCAAAGTGGAACTAGAGGAAACATACCTAAACATTATAAAGGCCATGTATGACAAACTGACTGCCAGCATCAAACTCAGTGGGCAAAAACTACAAACGTTCCCCTGAAGACTGGGAACGAGACAGAGATACCCACTTTCACCTCTCTTATTCAGCCTAGTACTAGAAGTCCTAGACAGAGCAACCAGACAGGAAGAAGAAATAAAAAGCATCAAATTGGAAAGGATGAAATAAAACTCATTATTTGCAAATGGCATGATACTGTACATCAGGGGCGCGCAACGCGTGGGCAGCATGGACCCAGGGTGCCTATGAATGTGGCCCAACACAAAATCATAAATTTACTTAAAACATTTCTTAGTTTCATTACTTAGATATGTACATTTGCTATATTAATGATCACAAACTTGAGATCTGCTAGATGATTTTAAAAGATTATTGAAAGGAACGCTGTATAATTAGGGTCATTATGTGGAGAATCTTTTGCTTATCTGTGGCGGCACATATCACAAAAATTATGCACGGGCCTTCATTTGCTCATCAGTTTTTGGTAGTATTTGTGTATTTAATGTGTGTCCCAAGACAATTCTTCTTCCTTCAGTGTGACCCAAAAATGCCAAAAGGTTGGACACCTGTGCTGTACATTAGAGAACCCCAAAAGTTCCACTAAGAAACTACTAGAACTGATAAATGAATTCAGCAAAGGAACAGGATACAAAATTAATATCCAGACATGAGTTGCATTTTTATATGCCAATAATGAACTAACAGAACAGGAAATTAAGAAAACAATCCCATTCACAATTACTACAAAAAAAATTTAAAAAAAGATAATTTAGAAGATTATATAAACTATGATTTTATGAAAGGTGGGTTTCATATCCAGCACTATTTGCTGTTAGCAGTTTCTGTAAATGAAAAATTTTATTCTTCTTCTTGTTGAGAGTACAAGCAAACAAGAAATACAAACTGTTAAATATTTGGGAGGGCAACCATATAATTTGTTGTAAAAATTGAGGTACATTGGGAAACAAAATTTGTAACTGTCAATTATATTAGAGCAACTGATGTAAACTAGAATCATAATGGTTACATATAGCCATTATAATTGTATAATAATTTCTCAGGTGTTCTGAGTGAAGAGTAGGCTTTTAGGTGATCCTCAATGCAGTCTTCTTTATAAATGTGTGTGTGTGTGTGTGTTTAAAGAGCTTTATGTTGTTGTTGTTGTTGTGTTTTGTTGGTTGGTTTTTTAAATGGGAAATATTTGGTTTAAACTTTGAGAATTAAGAAGTTATTATTCAGATTAAGAAAAACAAATTAATAGCTTTCTGGAATATCTCAATTGTGAGGACTATAACTGTGAATGGTCTGTAAAAAGGCACTTTTTTTTAAATGCATAATATTAGAATTGTGCCACTTATCCAATTGAAAACAGTATGATGAATTTAATTCTTACAAAATAACAAATCCATATGGGTATGTATATCTGTATTTTTAATTAAACCACTAGATTCCATGTCAGAGATATTTGGAGCTCAAATATATATATGGCTTTGAATCAGATATAAAACATTATATCTGCAAACATCAAAACATCAGGGAGATTTGTTCTGGAAGTAACCTCAAACTCAGATGGTTACCAATATCTGCATTGTTTTTAGGCACCAGTTTGTCATCAGTCTCTGTTATGTTCAAGATCATTCTCTAGACCAAACTAGCCTGGATGGGAAGCCTGGGCATAAGATAGTTATAAGTTCACTACTTCGTAGGTCAGCTCCAGGGACTACTTTACAAAAAAGTGATACAAACCACTTTTTTTTTTTTTTTTTTAATTTAAGAACAAGCAGACAATGTGATCTCTGAAGTGTTTAAGGAACTGCCATTTTCCCTCTGGCCCTTGTGACTGAGAATCCTCCCACTCTGAAGTACTTCCTTATGCTTCCATTGTAACCTTGTTTCCTGAGGTCATTGTTAGAGGCGTTAACTAGCACTAGTAATGCTGTGTGTTGGGTATTGATATTTAGCCTGTTAAGATGGAACATTTTCCTCTCCACCAGGTACCGTGGCCATTTTCCACAAAAGGTAGTAATCTTTTCCCAACTTTTCTGTTGTCAAAACAAAAATTTCACTGGACAATCTTAAATAGGTAAGGGAGACTTTATTCAAGGCTATTGCAATAGTAGAGAGAGATCAGAACTTAGTCTGGACTCAATTTCTGTTGAAACAAAGGATGGGAGAGTTTTTTAAGAGCTTGAGTGAGCTAGTAGAAACTACAAAAAGAAGTTTGTTCAGTGAGTTGTGTTGAGCATATTTCATTATTTTTGAGTTTGCAAATGTTTTTCTCTCTGAGGAGGCCACCTGTGTTTGCTAATTGGCATTCATCCTACCCATCATGAAATGGGCAAACACATTGAAAGAGTCTTCAAAAAACTTCACTGAAGCAAACACAGCCTCTCACAACAATGCCAGTTGGTACACTGATACGGATGGGTTCCTAGAACACTCACCTAGCAGAAGAAATGTATATTAAAAGGGGCCCACCTTCCAGAAGATAATTCTGGTTTTTGGGGGGTCCTCCCTTGTATGCAGAGTGGTAAAGAGTAGGGCTTTAGAGTGAGATCGGCTTCATTCAAATCCAATTTCCAACTCTTACTAAGATCTTGAGCAAATCTTGTATGTTATCTGTAAATGCCAATGATAATAGAATCTACCATACATTATCAGTATTAAATGTTTTAATACATGGAAAGCACTTAACTTAGGCACCTAGCAAATACTAAGTTATATTTAAGTTAACTGTTTTTCTTGTCCCTCTTCTTTTTCTTATTGGAATTGATTTAAACAAGTCTCCAAATCACAGTGTTAAATGTGTGGGCTGTATAAAGAAAAAACATAGTACAAAGACTCTCTGCATAAGTATGTTGCAAATCCTAGAATGACTATTAGAGAGAAAAAATAATGAGGGATAACCAAAAGTTAATATAGTCAAAAATACTCAATAAATTCAGCAAAAGCCATTTGATTCAACAGAATCACACTCCTAAAGATTTAGCCAAGAGAAATTAAAACATATGTCCACAAAAAACATTTGAAGTAAGCCAATTGTCCATCAACAGATTTTATATAAACAAATTCAGACATGTGTATACAATGCATTACTAATCATAAATAAAAAAGGAACAGCTAAAGATATTGACACAACAAAATGATGAATCTCAAAAATGTTATGCTGAGTGAATAAAGCTAAAGAAAAATTACAAATCATATTATTTCATTTTTATGAAGTTCTAGAAGGACAGAACAAAGCTATTATGATAGGGAATCAGACCTCTGTAGACTGACTGGGGGTGAGAGTGAGACTGCCAAGAGTTATGAGGGAATTTATTTTTGGTAGCTGCATTTTATATTTTGATTCAGATGCTGCTTATTTAGGTGTATATATTTGTCAAAATTCACTAAACATGTAATATGTTCATTTTCTTTTATATAACATGAGCCTTAATATAGTTCATAAAAAATGCAGGAGACAAGACTTAGCATAATAAATTTAAGTATTTAGATTAATGTTTCACAAGTGTACATAGGAGGTAATAAAGCCAAGATTATGGATGATATTGATTAAAGTTTTATTGTTTAATGAATGGACAATAACTATATGAATTTGGACCACTGGAAGACTTTCAAGGTACATGATTGAGGAGAAATCTGTGAACAAGATTCAACAGAAGCAAGAGATGTGATTAAAAACCAAATTAAAAAAAATTGGTGTCAAAAATTAAAAAGAAGAGTAAATTTCATAAAAAGTGGATGAAGTATATTTTAAATATTGCAGAGATGTTAGCAATTATACTTTTGGGCACTTAAATCATTGGTTGCCATGGAGAAAGTATTAATGTAATGGTGGGTCAAGAATCCAAACTGCTTTGGCTTAAAGGGTGAATGAGGGCCTTGGACAAGAAGATAGAGTGAGGACAGCTTTTGGAGAACAAAGAAGCTGTTGTGTAGGTAGAGAGCAGTTGGCAAGTGGGGATAAGAGACTACAGAATATTGAGCATATGCATAGGCTGAGTGGAAGGACTCAATCAAATGCATGAGCCTGAAGGTACAAAAGAAAGGGGTACATAGCTGAGCACTTACACCTGTGGTTAAAGAAAATATCTGGGCCAAATAGGAGGAACTAATCCTAGGTCAGAGGGATGACAATTAATTAAATGTGATATAAAACAATAAGCAAAGTTGTGAAGGCCAGATTTTTTTTCATGTAGTTTTTTATGCACAATATGCATGGAGAATTTCTCTATCATCTGTTTCCTGGGAATTCACTATTGCTTAAATAATTTCTTAACTAAAAAGTTCATGTATAAGGGGACTATATACATTTTGTGTAGACAATGATTTATTTAGTACCATAAACTCTTCATGTTGTTTTTCAATTAGAAAATCTCTAATTTAGCCCTGACCAGTGTGACTCAGTTGGTTGGAGCATCATCTCACAAAGCGAAAGGTCGTGGATTTGATTCCTGGTCAGGGTGCATTCCTAAGTTGTGGGTTTGGTCCCTGGTCAGGTCATGTATTGAAGTCAACCAGCTGATATCTCTCTCGCGCGCTCTTCCTCCCTCTCTCTCTTTCTTCCTCCCTCTCAATCTTGCGCTCTTCCTCCCTCTCTCTCTGTCACCCCCTCCCTCCCTGCTTCCCTTCCTCTCTCTCTGAAAGCAATGAAAAATTGTTCTTGGGTAAGGATTAAAAAATCAGGAAAATCCCTAATTTAATATATCTTAATAGTATTTAATGAATTTCTACATTCTTAAAGAGACAGATAACAGTTGTGATCTCTAGAAACATTAACTAAGTAATGGTCATAAATACAAAAATCAGTATTATTAATGCCAGATCGGGTCTAATGGCAATTATAGTAACGGGAGGTTGTACCAGCGGCGTCATTAGAAGTTCATTCCTAAGTAAGAATTTAAAAGAGACTTTATGGAAGTAAATTATATTTTTAAAGACAGGTAGGATTCGGAAAAAGCAGTAGAAACGAGGAGAGACGGAGAGGAGGAGAGAAGACGGGGACGGATAGGGAGAAAATGCATTCCAGGATCAACAGTCGGGTGGCAGAAAACACAGGATATAAGAATAATAGTAGAAAGAGAGAAAGTCAGTGTTTTTGTTTGTTCGTTTGTTTGTTTGTGAAACTTAACATGATTTGTATCCTACCAGTCACACAACTTGGAACAAATTACCTACCCTTTTTCAAGGTCAAGTCTCCTTTCTAGAGACAAAGTTACAATACCTATTATACATATAAATACTACCAATAATTATAAATAACCCACCATGGTCCCTGAAACATTCTCTGAACAAGAAGTAATTATGGTGAAAGTGTTAAGAACAGAATATTGTGCTACAGAATGAATGCTGATTTGGGAAAGGAATTGGGAATTTATGTGTAGCAGCAGACATGATTGACTATGCTCTTGGGAAAGATTAAGTGAATGTTAAAACCACCAGCTTCTCCTTCCTCTCAAATAACCAATTAGTCATTAGAATGAAATTATTTATGTTAATGCTAGAATACATTACTTTCTACCTTATTCAGTAGTAAGTCTGGTAGATTATTGGTTGCTGTCTAATGCCAAGAATTTCTTGAAATTGATATATCTTGGTGTGACAGAGGACCATGATTAATTGTACCCAAATAGCATGACACCATTGATTGGTAAATGACACTCACTGCAGGAGAATCTGCTTGGTCATGGGAATGTATTCAATGTCTTATTCACTTAGAATTGCCCCTGAAGTCTCAGAGTATCTTTTTTGTCAACTGGCAGGACATCACTACGTTTGTAAGATTATTAGTTATTATGTCCTGTAAATTCTCAACCTTGTGGAAATCTTCCCCCAAATTTTTATGAACTAAAGGTTTTATTTCACTTTTATCCTTATCACTACTTTTTATATCAAATATTAGATTATTATAATGACCAAAGTGCACAGCAGAACTCAGGACAGTAGACAGATAATGTCTCTAAGAGAGGGGAAGAAAGCTCTCGAAAAGTTTTATACCTTTAAAATTCAACATTAAGAAAATGAGCAACCCAATTTAAAAAGTGTAAAGATCTTAACAGATTCTTCACCAAAGAAGATTTGCCAAAGGCAGATAAGCACATTAAACGTACTTTACATCATATGTCATGAGATAAATTTAAATTAAAACAACAGTGAGGTACCTTTACATACCTATTAGAAGGACCAAAATATGGAACACTGACAACACAAAAGGCTGCTGAGGGTGGGGAGGAATAGGAAGTTTTATTCATTGCTGGCAGGAAAGCAAAATGATACAGCTATATGGGAAGACAGTTTGGCAGTTTCTTATAAAAGCAGACATACTCTTTCCATATGATCCAGTAATTGTGCAACTTGGCATTTACCCAAAGGAATTAAAAGCTTATGTCCAACAAAAAACTGCACACAGATGTTTATCACAGCTTATTCATCGTTGCTATAGCTTGGAAGCAATCAACAGGTCCTTCAGAAGTGAGTGGATAAACCGGTACATCCAGACGACGGAATATTACTTAGTACTAGAAAGAAATGAGATATCAGGCCATATATGAAAAGACCTGTAGACAAATGCATATTCCTAAGCAAAAGAAGACAATAGGAAAGGCTACATATCACATGATTCCAAATGTATGACATTGTGGAAAAGGCAAACCTATAGACATGCTAAGAGTCGTCGTCAGTGGTTGCCAGGGTTTAGGGGATGGAGGGATGAGTGGGCAGAGCACGGAGGATTTTTAGAGCAGTGGAAGTGTTCTGATTGATAGTGTAATGATGGATACAAGTCATTATACACTTATCAAAGTCCATAGAATATAAAACACTAACAGTGAATCTTAATGTAAACCATGAACTTAAGGTGATATGATATTTCAGTTTTAGGTTCATTATTCATAAAAAATATACCATTGTGGTGGGAAATGTTGATAATGGGGAGGCTATACATATGTAGGGGCAAGAAAATTTCTGTATGTTCTGCCCAATTTTGCTGTGCAGCTAAACTGTTCTGAAAATAAATTCTAACCCTGGCTGGTGTAGCTCAACCTGCAAACCAAAGGGTCCCCGGTTTGATTCCCCAGTCAGGGCACATGCCTGGGTTGTGGGCCAGGTCCCCAGTAGGGGGTGTGTGAGAGGCAACCATTCTTGGTGTTTTTCTCCTTCTCTCCCTCTCTCTCCCCCTCCCTTCCCCTCTGTATAAAAATAAAATGAATTTTAAAAATCTTTTAAAAATTAAATAATTGAAATAAAGTTAAAAAAACTATTTAAAAAGTGGTTTATACTTATATATTTGAGTAATACATCATGGAGAACATCCCAGAACACTCAGAGTTGACCTCTTTTTAAATACTTATGGAGTTTTTAAGTTCTGTTTCTCAGTGTTTCAACAGAAAACATATGCAAAAGAAAAAGTTTATTGATCCTGAACCCTTGCAAATTTGTATTTGTGGAGGTAAATAAATTTATTTTTAAAAGTTCTAAGAACTTTCAATTTATTTACATTATTACTTGTGCTCGACAGAGAGAAAAATGATAGTTATTCCATGCATCCCTCTACCTAAACAAGGAGTCATGTGCTATACTTACTCTACAGGCTAACTGTAGACAGGACCAGTCAGGGTGTTGGTTAATTTCTTTCAAATACATCTATCAGTGTGTTCCAGACACTCAGGTATAATTGCTGCTTATGATTTGAAAGTTGATTTAAATATCTTCTCTTTGTCTTAAATTTACATGCAAACTTGAATGAGAATGGTTTTATTAAAACAACTTATCAAATAATTATTACATTTAAATTGTCCATAATTTCTGAAGAGTTATTTGATTCTCATTGTATTGAATATAATAATGACTGAATAACTCTTGAATTCCATAACTACATATTAAATTGAGAGAAAAAACTATTGATATTACTTGCTTTATCACAAGATTCTCTTTGTATGTGTTAATATTCTGACATTTATGTATGTTAGCATTTTCCATCCTTATTGCTCCTCCATGTAATTCTAAAAATACTTTTAGAATTGTTAAGATTCTACTTCTAGTTATAGGTGACATGCAATAATATGATTATAGACAGAAAGAAAAATTTTAAATGGTGAATTAGCCTGTAAGACTTAAGACATGTATCAGTTCAATCATGTAAACATTATTAATGACTTGATTATATTATATTTGGGAAGTATGTAGAAGAACTCACTCCATATATCTGTTGCCTCAAAGACATTAAATGTCAACCATTGTTGAACTGAAGTAATAAACATGTCTGTCCTGTGTTTACTTCGACTGATAGTATATCTAGTATATGAAAACAATGAAATTGTAGAAGTGTTTTCATTAGTACCTTAACATTTGTATAGTTTATGTTATGAATAAATTTAGATTTAGTTATTGGAATTCCCCTAAATGATAGTCTAAGACCTTTAAAACTCATTTTCTGATGTTTTAAGTTTAAGTCTGATATCACCACCAACAAATAATAAACTGTATCAGTGACTGCAGCTTTTAGCCTGCCAGAAATAACATTGAATTATCTTATGACTTTTATAGGCCTGCAGTTTATCACCTCATAGTTTCTCTTGCCTTAGATACAGGTATGCTACATACAGAGAAATGAAAATGCTCTATACACTTTCTGTTGTCACATAAAGGAATCATTATGTGTCTCATATGTTACTTTATTTTAATTCCTCTGTAAATAATAACAAACATTATCATTGTCAGAGAGAGAACTAATATAAAAAGATTCTCCGTTTTTTCGAGTAAGAGAGTTAAAGCACCTGAGTATTGCAGTTAATATGCTGGGAATATAAAAAATGAAAGGAAACTTTAATACAAATGTTAAGATTCAATATATGACGAATCTACATTGCATAAAAAGCAACAATAGAGCTAGATGTGTACTTCATCAAATTCTGTGCTGTTTGCAGACAAACCACACATCTCTCTTAGTCACCTAATGATCATCACTGTAAAAGTTATGTTTCCTACTAACACTGTCCTTACACGTCAGACATCTGAACCTCAGTTTTTCAAAACTTGCATTTCTCTTGACCAAGAAGACTCAATGCTAAGTATGTACCTTCCTTGTAACATCAGATCAAGCAGCCCAACTTTTTCTCGCATTCTAGATCCTGATGGTATCCTCAACCAAAACTGAAGACAAGGCTATTCGTAAATTATTCGTTTACATACTAATTTTGCCCAGCAACTTAATAGTGAAAAACAGCGTTCCTTATCATATATTGTTAACTTTTTTAGGGTATCACGATAAAGACTACTTAACATCTCATGTGCACACAAACACGTACTCCCACATGTTTGTGTGTAAATAACTATAAATATATTTGCATATTTTGTATTTAAAATATATACAAGTGTAAATCTATAAACATGTATGTGTTACAATTTATGTAGATAGATATATTCTATGTTTACTTTGTATTATAGAAATACTCAGAAAAAAGGACAAAAACATATATTTTAAAATTTATCTCTACAACTTCCTTGGTTTGAGTCTTAATACTATTAATAAAGACACATTGATTTACCCTGACAAATTAATTTAATTATTAATAGTAGATATTTATTGATTACTAAAATACTCAGTAACTTTTATTATTAAAAAAATAATAATAGCAACATGTAAGCTGTTTAGAAAGAAATGATATTCATTAAAATAATATTTTATAGAAAAAATTAGTTTTGATTTTATTTTTACTGTCCAGAATTTTTTCCTTAAATGCTGCATAGATCTCAAAACCTGTCCTATCTTCCTATTAGAAAAATCTAAAGGTATTTGTAGTAGTGCTTTTATTCAAAGAAAAAATAATTTAGCTGAGATTAAATAGGTCTCTTTTGAAAATGAGTGCTAATGTAAGCATATCTTCATAAGTTTGAAATGGATTTATAGGCATAGAGGAGGACCTCATTAAAAATTACTGATTCCTCTTCACACTGAGTAATAAACAATATTACTGAGCTATTGAGAACCTGAGACTAGACTTGGTTCTTCTCATGTCAGGATTCCACAATAACATCCCAAGTTTTGTTTGCGCCAGTGCAGTTGAGTTCTTGTCTGCCCTGTGATGTTTTCTGGGCCTACCATCTGTGCTGGGATTAGTTACATTAATTTAGAACACTTAGGTATATTCCCTGTTTGTAAGCAGGCTCAAACTTCACTTTATATGTTGTTACCATCAATAGATTTCTGCTGATATTTGCTTTCTATCATGAACCTCTAAAAAATGTAGCTGTATGCTAATCTATATCACTGGGATTTCCCCCCTTTTTATGTCCCTTCAGCTCTCCTCATAATTTGAGTGTGTGGTTTCCCCATAAGGCCCCTTTTGTGTATGGATATTTCTTGTCCACCAATACTAAAACAACCCCCTGACTGCAGTTGTTTTTGTGTATCAATTTGTCATTACATTTATATTTACACAAGTAAAGAATATATGTGTTACTAAAATAAACCAATTCTCCGCATATTTGTAGCTTAGGGGGGAAAAAGTCTGTAAAGCTTGTAAATCACTTGTTGACTGGAAGCTAATACAACAGGAATCTGATGACAACAAGAAAAATAAGCTTACAAAAAGTGATGTAAAGAGTGCCATGTTACAGAATAGTTCCAGGTTATATCAAAATGTGTACACTTGGTATTGGAAAACAATAGTCACGTGATACTCAGAAGGTTCAGAGGACAATTTACAATGCAAAAGAGCTGCCATTCTTAATATACAATATAAACTGCTGTAACTTTTTTGCCATACCATTTATTCTTTGATAATGCAGAGAAGGGTAAAAGGAGATAGAGTTAAAATTATTTTTTCGAGCTTTCATGTTCACTGATGTTTATCCTTGAGTTTCAGGAAAATATTTTTATTTATTTTGTGTTGAGATATAATTGGCATACATTGTATTAGTTTTAGTTTATAACATAATGATTTGATATTTGTATGTATTGCGAAATGTTCACCATAATATCTAGCTAACATCCATTAACATACATAGTTACATAATGTTTTTCTTGTGATGAGAAGTTAAAATCTCTTTTGGCAATTTTCAATATAGTATTATAACTATAGTTGTCATTCTGTACATTAGACACTTATTTTATGACTGGAACTGTATGCCTTTTGACCCCTTTAACTATTCAGCACTCCTGTCTGCAACCCCCTGCCTTCTGCAACCACCAGTGTGTTCTCTATCTAGAGAGAGCTTGATAAAAATTTACATTTTAAAGCATGTCAAATTCCATATACCATGGATCCCAAACCATTTGGCTGCTTTGCTCTCCTGAGACTCAAGGTCAGCTAAACGAAGCAACCCTCATTGGTTGCTTCTGCAGTAGACCCAGGAGCCCCAGGCCTGTTTGGTGGCGAATGGACCCATTTAACTTTTTTAAATTGAGACTACATTGGTTTATAACATTATATAAATTTCAGGTGTACAAAATTATAATTCACACATTCACGACAGGTGTACATGGAGTGTTTACAGACATAGTTGGTACAAATCAGATGCTTCTTGATTTATAATGTGATTGGGTCTCAATAACCCATGTAAGTTGAAAATATCCAGTCGAAATACATTGAATACACCTAACCTACCGAACATCGTAGCTTAGCCTAGCATACCTTAAACAGGCTCGGAACACTTACGTTAGCTTCCAGTTGGGCAAAATTTTTTCATTGCCACTGCACAACATCATAAGAAAGTATTGCATATCCCTGCTCCAGGAAAAGATCAAGATCCAAAGTAAAGCTCTTACTGAATGTGTATCTCTTTCACATCATAATATATATATATTATATGACTCCATTTTATATATATATATATAAAATACATGACTCCATTTAAAACTTAAATCAGCATATATGTATCAAGCACTTACAGTACACCAGCAACTTTTCGTGTTCCACTGAAGATTAACACTGGTGAATTAGTAACTGAAAATTGAAAATACACAATTTGTTTCTGCTTTCATGGTATTCATTACATTTCCAACACAGCTGAGTTACCAGAGTATATGATAAAATTACGTGGACCAAATGACAAATTGAAGTAAGGGAAAGCACAATCAGAAAAAAATTTGTAACATCTAGAAAATAATTTTATATAAATGATGTTTACTGAAAATTTGTCTCACTAGAAACATACACACACAGAAACGTCTTTATTGTAAAGTTTGCATTTCTAGAAAACTGAGGATATAATTCTATGCAGAGCAGGTCATGGGCTACTCCAACTCATTTTGACATCTTACTCCTTTTATCTCTCTACTGGGAATATTATTTCAGTGTCAAAATATTCCAATAGTATTGAAGTAAACCCTAAGAACTAAAGCACCATTTCTTATATTGCTCATTTAGGGAAAGAAAAATAGCAGCTAATAGTGGGGGAACAGAGAGAAAATATTTTTCTGCTGCAGTTTTTTGAGATATTACTGCCTTTATTTTACGTAATGCATATGATAAATAGGCTTTTTTTTTCTTTCAGAAAACAATTTGAAGAAACAAAAATTTACTTAACAGTGTTAGGAATTTCTACTTCTCCCCCTCCACTCTCTTTCTTCCTCCTCTTTCTTCTCCTCTTCCTCCTCCTCCTTGTTTCCAAACATGGGCAATACTCATTTTGTCGTTAATTCAGTCCAAGAATTTGGATTGCATTTCTTTTGTGTGCTATACACTGTGCTAGCCGTCAGAAAACAATGGTGAATAAAAGGGGTATGATCACAACATATCATTCCCAATCAAAAGATATCCTATGGAAATAGCTTTAAAAATCGTTTACAGTTTGGCTTACATTATTAAAGTATAGACTAAGGACAATAAATGACAATAAATTTATGAATCTAATATATTGTTCAGGCTCATGAAACAAGTAGCAAGACACTTTAATGCAGCTTGATTTAGATAGTATTAAAGAAAACAAATAATTAACTTCTGCGATATTACTCCAAATAAACCATAAATGGATATTTAAATTCCTCTTTCCTACTCCCTTTGGGAAGGAAAGTGAAGGCCTTTAAGACTGCTTATCTGCTCTTCTAAACGCATATCCTAATGTATCGATGTGGCAGCCAACCGTTAGAGTGGCTTTGGTCCCTGAAGTGACTTGGAGATACAGTTTGCCGGCAACTAAGCTTTTATTCACGACAAAATGTGCCTAGAGAAATGACCTTGCTGCATGTTTATAATTTTCAAAGGAAATTTCAGAAAACTACTTTTATTTTTATCAGAAGAATTGAGCTAGCCAAGTAAGATGAATGAAGTCTTAACTTAATGATTTTGGCAGTGAATAAATCAAAGTTTAGAAGTTGTTGTTAAGTGATTTTAGCTGCTAAATGCCTCTAAAGTTTTATATAAGAAGAGCAAGCTGCTATTCAGTCATCCTGCAGGACAAGTTATTAAATGTGAAATTCCTCTAGGGTTTGTAAGAAACGAAATCGGTGAAGCAATGAAAAGATCAGAGTTTCTGTATGCATTGGTTTTATTACTCACCTGATTTGCATATATATACGTATATGTATATATATATGTCTATATCATACTTATGCTTAAAACTATATGACATATATGTATATATAATTAAATAATTTAGTAAATTTTGCACTAAATGCAACAATAAATACAGAAGTCGGTTTAATTCAGCTCTGGAAAATATGTAGAAGGAAATATAATTTGATTAACATCATTGTTTTTTCCAATTTCCTAAGATTTTTGAGATAAATATGAAATAAAATAAAAACAGCAAACACCATCAAAAACTGTAAAGATTTTACTCAGAAATCCTAGATAATTTCTGGGACTACATGTTTTTTCTTTTAATTAAATAGTTCTCTCTTGGTATATTAAAATAGTTCTTCAGTCCTTTTTCCTACTTTATTTTTATTTAATCTTTATTGTATTTTTCCATTACCATTTAGCCCCCTTGTACTTTCTCCCCCCAACAATCGCCACACTGTCGTCCATGTCTATGAGTCCCTTTCCTTTTTGCTCAATTCCTGTTCTTCAGTCTTTTAAACTGTTGAATCCTGATTGTTGAACTGCACTTAAGAAACTATCAAACACTTGTTGCTATTCTCTATGGAACTTTTAGATTTACTCAGAAGACAGTCCACATTAACTAATATTTGGTATTTCAAGGTAGCGCAGATCTCTGGCTACCATTCTTCAGAATCCTTAACTTCTTGCTGACTTTTAAATATTCATCCTGCTTGAATTACTCTCTCAGTTTATTTTTTTCAGAGAATGGCCTTTTGACCTCAGCCCTCAATGCTTCCTAAAATAAAATAATCAACTAATGAATGTTTGCCTCCTGGGAAGAGCAGTGACTCTAATTGATCCAGATTGCTACTTATTGTCTTTTGTCTTGTTTTGTTTTGTTTAATCCTCACTTAAGGACATACCTATTGATTTTAAAGAGAGGGGAAAGGAGGAAGAGAAAGAGAGGAAATACCAACCCATTGCCTCTCACTGTGCCCTGACTGGAAATCCAACCCTGTGACCTTTAGGTTTGAGGGATGATGCTCCAGCCAACTGAGCCACACCAGCCAGGGCTGCTTAGTGTCTTCCAATCTTACACCGGAAACACAAGTACTGTGCTCTTCATCAGTTTTGAAGATTTATACTTGAACATCTGAAGGATTCTAACAGAACCTAAAATTATATGATTCTTACACTTCTAATCAATATTGGATCATGATTTGGAAGAATTTTTAACCTAAATATAAAAGGCCAAAGTGAGAGGGAAAAAGTGTTTGTTTGTTTGTTTGTTTGTTTTGTGGTTGTCTGTTTGTTTTTGAGATCAAAAGAAGTCCAATTCTGGGAAGCACTGACCCAGGCAGAACCTCAAAGTGTTGTCTCAGGAGATGAAGGCAAGGGGTGTTTATGAGAAAGGGAAAGATAATAATTACATGAATAGAGAGAAGGGATTTCTGTAGGTGAAAATAACCTAAGTATTCTTTATCTATGCATGGTGTTGTCAACTGTAAAGAATGTTTTTAATTTTTAGTGGAGTGGTGAGGATGTCTCTTTTTCTGTTAGGATTGCAGACAGTTGTTTGTAATACAGTGTTGTTTCAGACCAGTTCAAAGGTTATTTTGTTTAGTTCAAACATTCCAAGGGTTTGAAGAGTAATACATGCAAGGCATTTCCTCTAGGATGACAGCTCTGTCTCCATTTTGAAGTGGCTTCATTTATGTTATTTTGTACAGAATCATACCTACCAATCTACCATAATTAACAACATTTAAATTCAGTGCCATCGTAAGGGTCAGGAGGGCAATAAAGTCAGGAAAGTGTAACACAAATTCAGTCACAATTTAGCTTGCTTAACAAAAAGGTTTGTAAAGATTCGTCAGCTTTCTTTGCTTACTGTGTGTGTATCAAATGTCTGATTCTAATAGGCACCACCATGATCCACCACGGCCTGGTCTAAGCATCTATACAGAGTAGATTTCAGAGAGGTTATGCAACTCAAGACATTAGGAATAAAAAAGATAAACTTTTGAAAATAAATGGATGATAAACTTAGGCAGAAGTTAGAAAATTTAGGAAGAAGAGGGAGTCTATTTGCAACAGGGGAAAATTGTAATGGTTGGAAATTGTAACCCACCCCACCATTCTTTTGGCATGGTTTCTGTAAGTGCTGACTAATACGTGGCTCATAGATTAACAGCAAGTTTGCATAAGAATCCTAGGAACTGGTTTCAAAAGATACAGACTCCAAGCTTCAAGCATCCCAGTTCTGAGAGAATTCGAATCTCTCAAATTCTCTGAGAGATTTTGCTTTATCATGGATAAAGGAGATTTCCTTTATCCATGAAGCCAGGATGACTCACACTGGACCGTCACTTGCCTTATCAGAATGGACCGTGCTAGTCTGCATGTAGAGAACTTTTCAACCCCCTCCTTTGATCTCTTTGTTCTGCCCTCCATCTCCCTATTTATAAAAACCTCTGCCTCCACTGAGAGGTGGAAATGGTCCTTGTGACATGAGTCCCCCATCTTCCACATGGCCGGCATCTGCAAATAAACCACTTTCATTTACATCAGCACCTGCCCCTCAAGTGTCGGCTTTCATAGCGGCAGGCGACCAAACCCGCCTTTAGCTACATATAGTGTTTACAGAATAAAACCCATTAATAACTTTGGTTAACTGCCTGCCTCTGGTCACTGTCCGTTTTACAGGGGGGTCCATAGTGCTTACAGAAAAAGCCCATAAAAAACCTTGGTTAACTGCCCTAACTTTGATTAACTGCCTCCCACTTATGTACCTGTTTTATAACAGATGACCAAATGTGGTCTGTCAAAAAATAAGAACTCTGGGAAACAGACCCCCACACATGCTTATGTTGGCCATGTGTTCCTGGGGGAAAGCAGGTACCACCTACACCTGCCAGTCAATGTGTAACTCATCCTCATCCCACCCATAAACTCTATCCTCAGAACTAAGGACCCAATGCCTTGCCTTTCCCTGTGTCCTATGACTTTCTACCTGACCTCGGCAAGATCTGTTTTATTCCATGAGAATATATCACTAATAAACTTTGCTTGCATACTAATAGACTTGCTGATCTTTAATTCTTTACTGTGTAGGCAAAAAGAACTGAGTTTTCCCACAACAAAGCTATACTAAGAATTATAAGAAATTACTCACTGTAACTATTTATAGTGATCAAAAATGATATGTGTTAAATTTGGATATGTCTCTACTTTCCTTAATAAGAAAACAGAAATCCCAATCATTTAGACCAGGGCAGTACTTATTTTTTAAAAATTGTACATTCTCTGTGAGAAACAAAATTTTCAAGACTAAATAAGCTTGTGGCATGCTAGGTAAAAATACATTGCAAATTATAGTACTTTCAAGAGGCTTTAAAATGCAGGTGTGAATTGTTGATTTCTAAGAAATTATGGTATGTAGCTCACCCTTGACACCTACCTATTCTTAGGGGAAAGGCATTAAAAATTTACTCTGAAATATGAAGTTTGATATATTTGTTAGAAAACCAAGTCATATTAAAGAAAACCTAGTTTGTTAAGATGTTTTTCTTTCTTTTTCCTTTTATTCACGAATGAGCATTGAATTATGTCCAGTTACTTCTTTAAAAAATCTGCCGTAATTATTTTGTCCTTCATTTTAATAGAAATATAGATTACTCACACACTACCTCTTGAGAAAATTTGATCATTCATGGTTTTCCTTACATTTATCTTTCTTGGTGTCTGCTGAATTTCTTGAATCTATAAGCTGATGCTTTTCTCCCAAATATTTGAGAAAGTTTGCCATTTTTAAAAAATTCATTTCTGCCCTGGTCTGCCCCTACTTTCATTCTCTGAGGGCATTTATTTTACTTATTGATATTGTCCCACAGGTCACTGCAGCTCTGTACTTTATACTTCAGTTTTTTTCACTGTTTTTAGTTTTGAATAATTTTCATTAATTTGTCTTCACATCTATTAACAGTTTCTTCCACCATATCCAATATGCCCTTAAGCCAGTCCTGAGATTTTCATTTAAATTATTAAATTCTTCAGTTCAACTTTGGCATATTTTATTGTTTCCATTTCTCTGCTGATATTACCTTTCTTTTCACTCATTAAACTTACATTTTATTTTCAGCTTCAGACATAATTAAAATAGCTTCTTTAAAGACTTTGCCTGCTAAATCCAACATAGCTGGCTCATCACTGACATGCTTTAGGAACTTCCTGCTCATCCTCTCAATATCTGAGGACTATATTGAGATAATTCTGCTCAGGCCTCTGATGCCTGAGTGCTGTAGGCAGTTAGACAGATGTGAGCAGAAAGGATGATGGGCCAGGTACAGAATGTCACCAAAGTAGAAAGCCCTGGTTGCCCAGCAAGAGGCAAGATTTTGGAAGCAAGGAACTTGCCCCCAGGGTAAACTTTCCTCCCCTAGTGTATCACAGGTCATGAGGTTTGGACCCCCTGGCCTTTTCTCCCTAGGGATACCATCGAGGCCTCAGTTGTGTTTCAGATCCAGGCCCAGAAGCAGCAAAACCAGACAAGCAATGCCTTAGCCGACCTCAGGACCAGCTGCATTGACTAATGACCTTGCCCTGGTGCTAAACCATCAGTGGAGACTGATTGGATACACCTCGAAAGCTGATACAATTTCTGCTGAAACTCTCCCCTAAGACCTCCCCTAAGATTCCCACCTGCAAGAGAGAGATAAAACCTAAAAGACAAAGGACCCACAGAGTGTTTGCTTCCCTTCCAAGGAGCAACACGCCACCCACACCCTTCCATCCCTTCATCTTCCCCCAAAGGCATGCATCTCCTAAACTCTAAGGGACCTCACAGGACTTGCAACAGGGGAGCAGTGGACAACAACACCTAATCCCAGGCTAACCTCCTGAACCTACCTGCAAGGCCTCCTTTTCTCTGACTTCCCAGTGAACTAAAGCAGCCCGGCATTAACTGTGAGTCTTAAATACCATATACAGGACCACTCATTCAGGAATTACCCATTGTGCTCTAAGCTTCATCTTTGGAGTATAATATTAGTCATACACATTTTATCATCTCTTGGTGGCAAGGGTCTTTCTATGCATCAGTGTTAAACTCATTACTCAGACATTTGGAAAGATATTTGTAGTCCCAAGGCAATCGAAAATATTGCAACAACAAATGTTCTCATTTACAAAATACTATTACCAAATAATCACAAGTAATAATAATAATAGTCCCTAATATTGAACTACAAGGTGTGTCCAGAAGGTATCCAGCTATGGATTATGAAAAATAGAGACATTACTGAAGAAGATACAAGAAACATTGTACATAGGACAATGACACCTCGGTCCCATTCAAAATAAGCACCTTGGGACCTCACCCAGTTCTTCCAGTTGCCATCAGCTGCCCTGTCATATTTTCCTGAATCTCATCGATGGTGTGAAATCTCTTCCCTTTCAAAGGTGTTTTTAGTTTTGGGAAAAGTCAGAAGTCGCATAGTACAAAATCTCGGCTGTAGGGGGTGAGTCACCTGGGTGCTTTGATGTTGCACCAAAACTTCTACACATGATGACATGCGTAGAGTTCTACACATGAAAGATATGATGCATGAGCAGGCACGTTGTTGCGATGAAGCTGCCAATCACCGGTTGCCCATAGCTGCTGCCTTCTCAATCATCCAAGTAGTTCCTGTGGAGGAATGTTCAAGTTTAATGCAAAATTTCATGCAGATTCATTGCTGTATTCATTCAGTCATTTTGAATGCGAAGGCCCCGGTACAACATGCTCATTCAAGGTTGTCTACCACCTCCACTCACTGGTACAGAGAAGTCACCATTGTTCATGCATGTGCATTCCAGTCCACTCTTCTTGGCTGCCAGGTTACACTGATGTTGGGCAAAGCATTCTCATTAGATTAACAATGGCTCGACTTTTTCTGGACAAACTTCATCTATTTCACCATATAATGAGTAGGTTCACAAAATCTTATAAGCCATTGAAAAACAATGCAAGTACACATTGCTATTAGCACCATTTCCTACTACACTATATATTGCTTAGGGAAAATTTTTTTCATAGTAGCCTAGTGATCCTTTGTATTTTGCAGTTTTGATTGTAATGTCTCCTCTTTCTGTTTTCATTTATTTGAGTCTTATTCTGTTTTTCCAAGTCTAGCTAAAGATTTGTTAGTTTTGTTTAAAAAAAACAGCTCTTATTTCTATAGGTATTTTCTATTGTCTCTTTAGTTTCTATGTCATTTATTTCTGCTTTGATCTTTGTTATTTCCATCTATCCACTAAATTTGGGCTTAATTTATTCCTCTATTTTTAATTCTTTTTGTTGTAAAATCAGGTTGTTTGAGATCTTTTTTTTTCTTAATGTACGTTTTTATAGCTATAAACTTCCCTCTTAGAACTGTTTTTGCTGTATCCAGTATGTTTTGTTTGGTATGGTGTGTTTCATTTTCTTTTGTTTCAAGGTATTTTTTAAATTCTCTTTGCATGTCTTCTTTGAAGACACGACTGTGTAGGAGTGTGCTGTTTTACTTCCACATATATGTGAATGTACCAGTTTTCCTATTGTTGCTGATTTCTAGTTTCATTTCATTATAGTCAGACAAGGTACTGGAGATGATTTCAGTTTTTTTGCATTTGTTAAGACTTGTTTTGTCGCTTTACATATGACCTCTCTGGGAGAATGTTCCATGCAATTAGTTGAGAATAATTTTAATTATTTTTATGCAGCTAACAAGTGTATATATTTCTTTTAAGAATGGAAACATTTTATATGTTTAAAAACACATTGTAAAAAAGGTACTGATGATATTTACATAGATATATGTGTACAAACACACTTGTGATTGCAGTTAAGATGCTAATACAGCTCTTTGGGCAGAAGGTAATTTATATCAGGTGGTCAGTGAAACCCTGTCAAGGGAAGTCATATTTGAAATAGTTTTTCACAAACAAACAAACAAATAAAAAAAAGAAGTGGACCGGGGAGGTTGGGAGTAGTGTGGGAAATTAGGAAACCAAAGAGTTGGTGTGTGCAGCCCATGGACATAGACTAAGAGGTATGGGGATGATGGGATGAGTGCAGGGCAGAGGGG
This sequence comes from Mormoops blainvillei, assembly GCA_004026545.1. NCBI lineage: Eukaryota > Metazoa > Chordata > Mammalia > Chiroptera > Mormoopidae > Mormoops > Mormoops blainvillei. Next base: position 11,730 of record PVJD01011003.1, on the reverse strand, counting down.
ATAAAGCGGGAAAAATGGGACAACTGTAATAGCATACTCAGTAAAATATACTCAAAAAAATAAATAAAATAAAATAAAATAAAAGTTTTTTAAATGTATAGAAACAATCTCTAAAAAGAGTCCAGAGGAGAGATTTTTTTAATTGAATATGTTGGGGTGACATTGGCTAATAAAGTTATATAGATTTCAAGTATACAATTCTACAGTACATAATATGTACATTTTATTGTGTGTTTACCACCCCAAGTCAAGCCTCTTTTTATCACTGTGTATCCCCCCGCTTTACCCTTTTCTACCTCCTCCCACTGCCCTGCCGCCCATCACCATACTGTTGTCTCTGTCCATGAGTCTTTCCTTCTTCCTTTTTTTTGTTGCTTAATTCTTTTACCCTCCTCACCCAGCCCCCACACCCCTCCCCTCTGACTGTTGTCAGCCTGTTATCTGTATCCTTGAATCTATCGCCACTTTTTTAGTTTATTTTGTTCATTAGATTCCACATATAATTGAAATCACATGGTACTTACCTTTCTCTTACTGGCCTATTTCAGTTAGCATAATACTCTTCTGGTTCATTTATGCTTTCACAAAAGGTAAGAATTCCTTCTTTTTCATGGCTGAGTAGTATTCCACTGTGTAAATGTACCACAGCTTTTTTATCCACTGATCTACTGATGGGCAACTGGCTGTTTCCAAATCTTTGCTATTGTAAGTAGTGTACCAATGAATACAAGGGCAAATAAAATCTTTTGAATTAGGGCTTTGGGCTTATTTGGGTATGATCCCAGAATTGGAATTATTTGGTCATAGAGTAGTTACATTTTTAATTTTTTTTGAGGTAACTCCATACCGTTTACCACAGCAGCCGCACCAATACACTGTGTAAAGGCACTGAGGCTAGAAATGGCTTGTGTTGTAAGCGGTTATAACTGAGGCACAAAAGGGCATTTTTTTCAGATGAGAATGTAAATAAGCAGTGACTGAAAGCTATGTATATATTTGTACCATTGTATTTAGTATATATTGTACCATTGTATTTAGAACAGTATATTTGGATAGCAATAATTAGCATTTCTGAGGTACAGAAAAACCTTATTAAATTATTTTGGTAAATTTAAATGTATTTCTGCATACTTAACATGAAATTTTATCTATTTCATCAAAACTTTTTATGCTTTATATATCATATGTTCATAGAATATCTAAGTAAATGAATGTAACTTTCCTAAGTTTAATGCTTCTTTTAATTTTAGTAGGTATTCTAATCATTCACGAGAGGAACATATATTGTTAATTTCAAGGTCGCAAGCTATGTTTTCACTTTCTTTTATCATGTTTACTTTTGTGAAATATTAATTGTCCTGTCACCATGAAGTATTTGTATTTTTGCTTTATATAGTATTCAGTAGTTATACTCAAATTACAGTATTGTCTCATGCTTTTAAGAAGCAAATAATTATACCAAAATATTCCTGAAAATACTATTCATCAAAATATATATTAATATAAGAAAATATTTTAAACTCATGGTTTTTTCTACTTAACATGCTGTGTACTGAGTAAAAATTATGTAATCATATTTCTTATAAAGTTAGATGTCATAGAGAATGCTCTATAAAAATATACAACTTTAAAGCTAGTATACATTTCCAAAAACAAACTCTGTATTAATTAAATTAAAAAAGAATATTTGCATTTGTCGATGTAGGAATGGACTGAAGAGAAATTTTATGTAATGATAAGATAAAAGATGCAGTCATGTGTGAATAAGATGGAAATAAAAAAAGTCATGGCTCTGAAAGGACAGCAGGCTGCCTATTAATTTATATAAATGTTACCATGTCTCAGGATGTTGGCTAATAATTGATTACCCCCCAAATCTTTTATTTATGTGACTTACAATAATTAATGTTATTGTCATATAAATTAAAACTGAAAAATATTTAAATTTTAAAAACTTAATAAATGCATATATGTTGATATGAATTTTTTTGAAAAATGACAATATATGTCAAAACAAACAATTATTGAGAAGATTTTCACTGTTACGCATTTTTGTAAATTTGGCTAATACCAGTCTTCATAGATCAGACCTGTAATCTCAAATCTCCTATTCCATTCTGTCTGTTATATGTTGTTTTGGTTGAAGCAGATGTAGGAGTTCCTTCTCAAATCATTAGTTTTGACTTGGGGAAAAGAAAAAATATTTCAATAGTATTTTCAGACAATTGTGGATAACCTTTTTAGTGACACAAGAAAAAACAACAAGTCATAGCTTCTTACAAGTTATTTAAAATGTAAAATCTGTATAAAAGACTTAAATATAAGTGGCCATACCATAAGAGTCCTAGAGGAAAACATAGGCAGGAAAATCTCAGATATTCCACGCAGCAATATTTTCACCAATATGTCCCCTAGAGCAAGGGACACAAAGGAAAGAATAAACGAATGGGACTTCATCAAAACAAGAAGCTTCTGCACAACTAAAAAAAAAAAAATCAGCAAAATGAAAAGGGAACCAACTGTATGGGAAAATAGATTTGCCAATGATACCTTGGACAAGAATTTCATCTCCAAAATATATAAAGAACTCACACGACTCCACTGGAGGAAGACAAACAATCCAATTAAAAAATGGGCAAAACACCCGAACAGATACTTCTCCAAAGAAGACATACACAGGGTGGAAAGATATATGAAAGGATGCTGAACATCACTAGCCATCAGAGAGATGCAAATTAAAACCACAGTGAGATACCACTTCACACCAGTCAGAATGGCCATGATAAACAAATCAACAAGCCGTAAGTTCTTGTGAGGATGTGGAGAAAAGGGAGCCCTAGTGCACTGTTGGTGGGAATGGAGACTGGTGCAGCCACTGTGAAAAACAATTTGGAATTTCCTCAAAAAATTAAAAGTGGATAAGCCTTTTGACACAGCAATTCCATTGCTGGGATTATACCCTAAGAACCCTAAAACACCAATTCAGAAGAACCTATGCACCCCAATGTTCATAGCAGCACAATTTACAATAGCCAAGAATTGGGAGCAACCTAAGTGCCCAACAGTAAATGAGTGAATCAAAAAACTATGATACATTTATGCAATGGAATACTATGCAGCAGAAACGAAGAAGGAGCTACTACCTCTCTCAGCAGCATGTTTGGAACTGGAGAGCATTATGCTAAGTGAAATAAGCCAGGCAATGAAAGACAGATACCGTGTGATCTCACCTATAAGTGGCATCTAATCAACAAAATAAACAAACAAGCAAAATATAACCAGCAACATCGAAATAAAAAACAAACTGACAGTAACCAGAGGGGAGGAGGGAGGGCCATGACAGGAGAAATGGAGGGGAAAGGGAGGAGAAGGGTCATCAAGGAACATGCATAAAGGACCCATCAACAAAACCAAATGGGGGAATGATTGAGGGTGGGAGGTGGGGGTGGGGAAAGTGGTGGCTAGAAAATGTTGACCAAAAAATAAAAAGTGGACAGGGGAGTCTGAGACTAGTATGGGAAGTTAAGAAGCCAAAGAACTGGTGCATGCAGCCCATGGACATGGACTAAGAGGTGTGGGGATGATGTGATGGGGTGCAGGGCAGAGGGGATAAAGGGGGGAAAAATGGGACAACTTTAATAGCATACCCAATAAAATACAGCAAAAATAAAAAATAGAAAATTCTGAGAGCTTATCAATTAAATTTTCATAATTTATTTAAATTCATTAGTCTGTTTCTCACACTGAATAGTTTATCAATGCATGATTTTGTCATCATCATAAATTCTTATTAGAAAATATTGGTTCATTGAATTGACCTTTTAAATATTGACACATTTATTTTTATAGTATAGGATTATTATTTATATCAAACTATAAAATGTTAAATCAGAAATTGAAAAAGATAACTATATTTGGCTGTAAAATATTTAGTGACAAAAGAAAAATATACATAAAAATCATAACAGTATAGAAAGCAATTAATGTAACAACTTAAAAAATCTTTATTATATATAATGATTTTTGAGTCAATGACAAGAAATATATTCAAAATCCTATATACACAGGTAGTTCACAAAAGAAGAAGTATTATCAAGTCACAAATCTATGATGCAGTGTTCACTTTAACAATGAAAAAATACAAACAAAATTAAAAAGCACTTTTTAAAATCAAATAAAAATAACAAAAAATGTAAAAATTGCCAAAAATTAAGTACTGTGTTCAACATGCACATTATGGAATTCTTAACAAAAAGGGAGATATGTAATTTAAAAAGAAAAGCAAAATTGTGCAGAGAGTAATCTTTTACCTATATTTAAAATGGTAGAATGATAGAAGGTTGTTAATATTTTTTAAATTGTCCCAGCTTCTTATTTTCTTTATCTTTTTATTTTACTTTACATTTTCTGTGCTTTTCTATGATAACCAATTATAGGCCAAGTAAAAAGACTTTTTAGGGAAGTTTAACTTAAAAAGATTATTTTAGATGAATATGGTTATTACATATTAAAAGTCAAATGGTGAAGTCAAAGTAGAAGAATTTTCTGTAATTTTTTACTTTTTACCAGTAATATGTACATCAAATATGTTTTTCTTGTAATTATTATGCACTGCTATGCTTCCCCATACCATGCTTCAGTATGATTACTGCCATTAAAATTTGATTAATCATTGAACATCTCTTCATAAAATATGAACGGGTGTGAACCTATGAAATGGAACTATTAGTGAATCACTCATGCTTTTTAGAAGGAGTAACATAGTCAGGAAACATTTTTTGTGGTTTTTGTTTGATGACATTTAAATTTTGGCTGTCCAAATTGTCCAAAGTAAAGCCAATGCTTTTCATTGCTTCTTTATAATCAATATACAAATAATGCAATAATTCCTGTTTTATTTATCATTTGGTTAACCTGCACTAGTTTATTGTTTTGGAAATATTTTTATAATACTACCTTGGAATAAAAATGCCTCTTGACATTATTATAATATTATGAAAAGCAAAAATATCTTTGGAAGAAATTTGATCTTGCCATGGCAATAGACTGGTATTCACCATCTTATTCTACTATCGAATATCATGTTTTCTCACCTGACCTAATTTTGTCACATTACCCGTTCAGTTATCAGAAATAATAAAAACATTCATAACATATTGTCTCCCTTTTAATATGTGTCATTAATGAGCTTCAGAAATCAAATTTGGATAATATAAATGAAATAATTTGAAATGTGATAAATTACAACAAATTGGGAGAAAAATCTCCACTCAGACATTTTCTGCTTCATACCAACTTCAAAGTTGTTTTATCTATGGAAATAATACTTGATATTTTCATGATTTTAAATAGATATTTTTAAAAAGTAAGACACTTGGGGAAATTTGAAAATGGACTGTATATTAAAAAGTATTGGTGTGTTATATTCCACTTGTAATGTACGACCGTTTTTTATCCACTCATCTGTTCATTAGCGCTCGAGTTGTTTTCAGATCTTGGCTATTGTAAAGCGCTGCCATGACAGATGGGTGCATGTAGTCTTTCGAACTGGTCTTTTGGGATAGGATATATTCCCATGAGTGGAACCTCTGGGTCAAAAGGTAGTTCCAGTTTTAATTTTTCCACAATGGCTGCACCAGTCTGCCATTAAAAAAAAAATAAAGGAACTCTAACCTTTGTAACAGCATGGATGGACTAGGAGATTGTTTATGCCAAGTGAAATAAGCCAGTCAGTCAGAGAAAAACCACATGATCTCACCTATATGTGGAATCTAATGAACAAAATAAAGTGACGAACAAAATAGAACCAGAGCATGGGTACATGGAACAGACTGACAGCTGTCAGAGGGAAAGGGAGAGGGGGGACTGGATAAAAAAGAAGGTACAGGGATTAGCCAAAGAACATATATGCAAAACCCACTGATACAGATAATAGTTTGGTGATGACCAGAAGGAAAGGGTGGCAGTACAGGGCTGGCCAAAGGAGGGAGCGGAAATCAGGACACCTGTAATAGGGAAACAATAAAAATAAAGTAAAAAAAATAAAGTATTAATGTGTTAACATTGGATTTTTCAGATACCATTGTAGTTTTGTGGTTATGTAGGGGAAAGTGCTTTGCCTTAGGAAATACATATTGATATATCTAAGCATGAAGTACCCTAGCAGCCTGATGTCTGAAATTTACTATTCAGTGAAAAATGTATATTTCTGTATTCTGTGTGTGCAAATGGGTATGCACATGTGTTTGTGTGAAAAGAGAAAGAGTATGAGAGAAAGGGAGAGAAAGAGAAGAAAATAATAAGCAAATGTTCAGTGAACAAAAGTAAAATGTTAAGATTTGGTAAATCATGTAGGTGAGGAACATATAGTTGATTTTATTATAGTCTTTGTTAGAATTGCAAAATTGAAAAGAAAAAAGAAAAACATAAATGGGTAAAGAGAACGTTGGCAATTTTGAATGTTTTAAGAAATGTTTGTTGCATTCTTCTAATCATGTCATATTTTAAATGAAACGCCATAATCAATTTTTAACATAGGCATTTATTTAAAATGTATTACAATGTAATGACAATCTAATATTTCACCACCAGCACATTAAGTCTCTTAAACCAGGTATCATCTAAATGCGATCCATGAACCAGCAGCATCCCACTTCTGGGACCTTGTTAGAAATTAAGTTCTGAAGAACCAGCTTCAGACCTCCTGAATCAGAAATTCTGGGAGTGAGGCCCAGCAATTTGTATTTTAACAGGCCGTTCATGTGATTTAAATGCACATTAAATTTGCATACTACTGTTTTAAATAATTTATTTAATCGTAGACATTTTTATAATTTTTGTATTTATTCAAGCATCCATTCATTTATATATATGTATGTGCACGCACACACATACACACATATATAATTTAGCAAATATTGGTGGATATTTTACAATTTTCAAAGTAACTGTTCAATAAACAGAGATGGATAAGACCAAGTCTATTAATTTAATGATTTCTCAGACAGAGGAGAATTCACCTAAGCTACTTCTAAATTATATATGCATGCTAGGCACCAAACAGTGATTCGTGGACCTTATGATATTAGGGTAATATTCTCAAAGTCCAAGATTATTGAATAGACTCATGAAAAAACTGTGACAGCAGTGTACCTGGATTTCTCCAGTTGTAGGCAGTGTACCTCAATAGGTGATTGGGCGAAGAAGATGTGTTCATACACATACACATGCTGCATACACAATGGAATACTGCTCAGCCATGAGAAAAGATGAAACATTGCCAATTGTGACAACATGGATTTAGAATACCATGCTAAACAAAATAAGTCAGAAAATGTCACGCACCATGTGATATCACTCATATGTGAGATATAAAACTGAAAACAACAAATGAGCAAACAAGAAAAACAAACAGGAACTCAAAGGCACGGACAATGGTATGGTGCTTACCAGAGGGAAAGGGAATGAGGGTTAGTAAAAGGTAAATGAGGTCAAATATATGGTGACAGGAAATTTGACTTTGGGAGGTGGGGACACACAATACACTTGAAACATATATTTTTATTAACCAATGTCACCCCAATAATTTAATTAAAATAGATTGAAAAAAATAATTAAAGACTAAAAATAATAAGTGGTGAGCCCTGGCCGGTTGGCTCAGTTGGTTGGAGTGTTGTCCCATGTCCCACACATTCAGGGGTCCTGTCCCCGTCAAGGCACATACCTGGGCTTCAGGTTTCCTCCCAGGTCAGGGCCTGGATGGAAGGCAACTAATCGATACTATCCTCTCATATCAGTGCTTCCCTCTCTCTCTACCCCCTTCCCCAAATCAGTGCACATATTTAAGAAAATTATTGGTGATTGTGAATGTATTTATTTGTTTATTGTTATGTGTAATGCTGGGTTTAGTTTTATTTTAGATGACCTTTATCTGATTAAGGATGTTTGCTTCTATTGCTGTTTGCTATTTTTTTTTTTTTTTTAGATAGAGTGGATGTTCTTGCTCTAGGTTACATTTCCTCTTTACTAGTTTCTCAAAGTACATGCCTATGTAACTGATTTGAGATATCTCTAATATAATAGTTGATGCAATAAATTTTCTTCCATGAAACATTTGGCAGAATTCCATAAATTTTGTGATTTTTGCATTTGATTTAAATTTTTTCCTAACTTTACTGCCTGTTTGATCCATGTTTATGACTGCCTGTTTGACCCATGGGTTATTTAGAGATATGATTTCTAATTTCCAAATATTTGTGGATTTTTAAGGTATCTTTCTGTATGATTATTTTCTTCACTTTCATTATTGTAAGAGAATATGCTTGGTGTGATTATTATTTTTTTAAATATGCAGAGGTGCTTTTTATTACAGAAATTATTATATTTTTGGTGAAAGTTCCATGAGCACTTGAAAATATTCTATCTTCTACTATTGATTGCGGAGTATTCTATAATTATTAGTTAGGTACACTAGTTGCTGCTGTTATATATGTCTACTTGATCCCGGTTGATTTTATGACTTGTATAATTTCGCAGACTGTAGAATTTCACTCTTTAGCTCTCTTTTCTTCAGAACATTCCTGTACTCTCCAGCCAGCAAGGGCCCTTTTTCCAAATTACTGTAGCCAGAAGACGCAGTTTATCTTAGGGTATTAGCCATCATCATTTGGTTGCTTGCACTTCTGCAATTAGGGCCCAACTGTGGGTCAAAAGCATGAGTGAAATTCAAGGAAAAAAAGAGTAACTCACCCCTCCCTCTCCATGGAGTCTTCAAGTTTTGGCTCCTCTCCACAGTCCACTCTTTTATAGTATTAATACTTCCAGAATCTTTGGGTAGTTACACTTCATCCAGTTTTCCAGGTGTTTTTTGTAGGAGAGATAGGTTAAAATGGGATTTCTATTTTTGGGGGGTGGTAGTGGGAAGGAAATGGGCAAAATGATTTTTTAAAGCTATATTTTATATTAAAAATAAGTCTTTTTTTCTTTTATGTTACACTCAAAATCATGCTTTTTTTATTGGTGTTCAATTCCAAAAATAAACTATTTACATATCCATTTAATTATCCTTAAAACCATGTATGTCATTGATACCCTCATAGTCTAACTTACAGTTGTTTCCTTTTCAAAGTCCCAGTGGTGTCTTTTTTGAAGAAATTTTAAGTTTTCTGAACTCTCAGCAACAGTTACCATCACAAATGATTTTGTCATCCTTGAGATATTTTCCCACATGTCCCCAAAACTCCCTTCTCATGATTTTATGGCTTCTATAAATTGCCACCCGTCACCAACAGTACTAGAACTATGCCTCTAAAATCAGAAAAAAGTGGATGAGATTTGCTGTGTCATTCCCTAGAATGTATAGTTTAAAACCTCGGACATATTGCATATGGAAAATGTATCATTATTTTACCTCTTGTCTGTGTTAAATAATCCTGTTAGTCTTAGTGCTTTTCCGTATCCTACAGTTTCAGATATTTTAACACTCTAGATATCCAATAGTTGGTCAGTGTTTCCCTTAAGAAATGACAATGAGTACAAAGTACAATGTGTTACCACCACTGATGATGAATATACTTCCTCTTTTGTTATTGAACATATTTTAATGGAAACCACTTTTAAAATGTCAAATTGAGGTCACATGTTGATCTTGTAGTCTGTTATGACTTGTTTATAGTTTTCCCCAACTTGTAAAGTTCCCCTCCTCCAATATGTAATGATTAGACTGATTTTAAAAACTGAACATTGTACTTAATATAATCCTTTTCCAATCTCCTCACATAACCATGGACTTCTTTTTCATAATATTTTATTTTTCACTTTTATGATCTTTATGAATTTAATCTATTTTAGTATGTGCTTTATGCACAGATTATGTCACATATATATTTGATAAGCATACCTTTTAAAAGGTGCCACGAACACAAGTCTTTACTACTCAGAGTGAAGCCTAAGATACAGGCTCACTTTTTAGGTTACGTGGGACCATTCATCAACATTGTGGGGGTACAGTTGTGTTCGATAAGGATGAATCTTTTTCATATGTACATATATTTTTTCCACAACATACTAAATATATATTTATTTATTTATTAATATACAAATACAAAAATACAAATACATTTTACTTTCAGTTTCTTTGCAGCCTGTTAAAGATTTGTTGTGTCTATCTTTATTCCCATGAAGAGTCTGGTAAAACTGCCTTTTATGAAAATAAAAAAAACCCTTTCTTTAGGCCAGATGCATAAACTGCCTGACAGATGTTAGATCCGTGCTTTACCTTCCCAGCCACTCTCTTAGATAGATTTATAGCATTTTTTGTGTATGGAGAAAGTGCTGGGTTTCAATAAAGATGCCAATAATTTCACATGCAGTGACCTTGGCATGAACTAACTTTTCTAAAATTGAGAAACAGCAGCTGTGTAAACTTATTATTTATCTTCTTCACACATGATATGTTTATGTTTTTTTTTAACTTTTTTCTCATGAATATAATTCAGCAATATTGTTACCTTGAAGTTGTACATAAAAGAAAACAGGTATGTAAGTGTTCATTGTAATGACAGTTATTTAACTCATTAAGATTCTCAGTCAAAAAGCATTTGTGCTTTAGAGAAATGTTTAAGCATTCACGTATATGGGGCAGAATAATTATAAAAGGCCCATTATAGTATGTTCCTTGCATCTTTTTATATTGCCTTAGGGAATAGACAACAGGTCATAAAAACGTTGTTTTATTTAAGGCTCTAATAACTTTTGACTCAGTAATTCAAAAGCATTAATGCATACCCTTTCAGATACTCAGGTAATCATCATGGAAAATTATCTTTTTAAGGAAAAAATGTATCTGTGATATCTTAAGTACTCATAAATAAGTAAGAAAACTCCTAATATTGTCTTCTCAAAATATATGATAGGTTTACTGTCATCAGTGTTAAATAGTGTCACTGTTATATATAAATAGGAGGAAATAATACTCATTATTAAATATGAGGCTATGTGTCATCTAAAAATACATATAATGCAAATACCATGAGAACTTAGATTACATTTCCAAAATTGTGATTGCTGATAGTTGAATAATCTTTAATTCTAAAAATTATTTGAATTTTCTGTGGGTCTACCTGACTTTCTTAAACAGTTCCATTTTACAGTTTTCAGTGATTTTGTATATTAAGATAGTAAAAATTTGAGGAAATACTCTTTTTACAAGTTTCCTAAGAATTCAAAATGAGTCAAGGTAATACGATTTTTTCAAAAGAATAAGACCAGCAATTTCGATTTACAGATTTGAAAATTGTAGTAATATAAATTACTTTTTCCTCTTAGTTACTCCACTGCTTACTACAATAATTATACTTTAATAACCAATTAAAAAATACTTTTATTAAATAATATAAGGTAGTAAGTGCGGAAATAAATATTTGTCTCCATAAAAGACCGGTAGCGTGACAGCACGGCCTTCCCTGCAGTCTGAACCTGCACTGCGAACTCTCCAGGCTGGCGCGGCAACTACAGGAGCTCTCCCTGCTGAGAGCAGGTGCTCGGAGCCTCACGGGCACAGTTGGTCCTCACTGGTTCCCACCGCCTGATGCCACACAGCCTCTTTCTCCCATCTCCCTTGCTGTTGGTTGGGGATTCCTGTGTGGCGTTAAGCCCCTTTGCTCCTATAAGTATTGGCTGACACATTTTGAAATGAGTCATATACTTCACAGGGAAGTTGGATATTAAAAA
>PVJD01011002.1:0-49351 GCA_004026545.1 Mormoops blainvillei | reverse complement strand
TCTGAAAAATTAAGAGTGAGAAGCAGGAAGTGAAGGAGGCTTAGGTCTTGAAATGGAATGTATCTTAAGTGTGATTGTTACCAACCACATGAACCCCTTTAGTGGGCTGCCCTGTGAACATTTTATGAGAAAACATTGTTCAAGTCAGCAGCTCACCCAGAGAGGGCATGATGCCTCTTCCTTCTTTACCCTGCCTTGGCCCAAATGGAAAAGAAAGGCAGTGGACTGTATTGAGTGTCTACTCCATGCTGAATTCTATGTTAGGAACCATCACTTAATCCCCCCAACGATCTGACTGGGTCAGGATTATTAATCTTTTATAAATGAAGATGCCGACTCCCAGGGTACCTCACTGGTTACAGTAGATCATGTTTTACCTCTTGGACCTGGGCCCACTTGTCTGTCTGGTGAACTCACGTTCTTCCAGGTTGTAAAAGAGATCCTCCCTTGAACCCCATGGGGCTTCTGGTCCTAAAGTGCATGATGATCTTTAGGTCTGTACAGTTTCTCTCCTTAAGATTCAAAGCTTGGGTCTTAGTGGTTCTGGAGTCCATGTGCTTATGTTGCACTTCTCTGTATGCATTCAGCATTCTCTGCAGTAGGGCTTCATGGTAACCTTACAGGGACGTCCAGCCTTTTAGTGTCTCTGGGCCACACTGGAAGAAGAAGAGTTGTCTTGGACCACACATTAAACATACAAACACTAATGAAAAGTGATGAGGAAAAAAAAAGGTTTTAAGTAAATGTATGATTTTGTGTTAGGCTGCATTCATAGCATCCTGGGCCACATGCGGTCTGGGGGCTGCAGGTTGGATACCGCTGCTAGAGCCAGACCTTTAACTAACAGGGTACCTCCTCTCTAGCCCATTGTTCTAGACTTTCTTTGCTAACATATTTTTAGTTTTTTGGATTCAGAGCCTCCTTATTTTTAATGCCATTTCCCACCTCCCAGAATTTACTGGTTCTTTTCAAACTTGACATGCATTGGAATCACCAGGGGGAACCTCATCCTCAGAAATTATGGTCCACTGGGTCTGAAAACATAGTGTGGGAGAATTTGTACTTCTAACAAACTCTTAGATGATTCTGAAACTGTCAGTTTGTGGGCTCACTTTGATGAGTACAGCTTTAAAGTATAGTTCAAGACTTCTGTTTTTCAGGAAATTTAAGTATCTTAACCCAAGGTTCAATTTCTTTCTTTCTTTCTTTCTTTCTTTCTTTCTTTCTTTCTTTCTTTCTTTCTTTCTTTCTTTCTTTCTTTCTTTCTTTCTTTCTTTCTTTCTTTTTCTTTCTTTCTTTCTTTCTTTCTTTCTCTCTCCCTCTTTCCTTCCTTCCTTCCTTCCTTCCTCCCTTCCTCCCTCCCTCCCTCCCTCCCCTTCCTCCCCTTCCTCCCGTTCCTTTCCTTTCTTATATTCTCTTGGAAGCCTATGCAAATCAGATATCTTTTCATTCGTGCAAACCTCAGAGGCTCCATCATCAACTTGTTGTGCCTGGTTAACACTTGAGATAAGGGAGACAACTTTGTGAAAATGAACAAATGTCTGGATGTGGCATCTTGAATCCTGATTTGACATCCTACTAAGAGCCTCTTGTGAGCTGTGTATGTTGGTGAAAATCACATCTTGCGGAGTTGTTTCCTCACCTTTAAAATAACTATTCCATTTCTTCTTGTTGCAAAAGCTCATGGAAAAGATCAAATGAGCTTGTGGATATATAAATGCAATAATGTTCCTACTACATTATTTTTTATTATTTTATTTTTTGTATAGTTGATTCATTCACTTTATCATTAATGATGAGGCATGAAGGAAATGCTGTTGACTTTCAATGAGATGTGGAGTGGAGGGTGAGACCGAGGGGAGGCTGCAATTTTGGGAAAGCTTTTTGAGGTTCCTGGAAATGATTTTCACACCAGCAGTTGTGAGCCTGTGCTCAGGTCAGGATAGTAATGTTATATTTATATTGTATTCTTTCTTTAGGTAGACTATGATAATGCTTATGAAAACTATGGTCATATTCTGAACTGATGTAAACTTGAGAAGAAAAATAAAATATTAACAGTGGTTGTCATTTACGGGGATGTCTAGGGTATTTGCTAGTGGGTAAATTTGTAAATCCTTAAAATTCTGTTACTTATAACAAGAATGCCTACAGAAGGAAGTGTCCTCTTCTAGGGTTTCTTAAGAAAACATATCTAAACAAAAAAACAACCAAAAACCCTGGCTGGTATTGCTCAGCGGATTGAGTACCTGTCTGCTAACCAAAGGGTCACCCATTCGATTCCCCAGTCAGCGTACTTGCCTGGGTTGCGGGCCAGGTCCCTAGTAGGGGGTGCGCGAGAGGCAACCACACATTGATGTTTCCCTCCCTCTCTCCCTTTCTTCCCCTCTGTCTAAAAATAAAATTAAAAAATCTTAAAAAAAACCCAAAACAAAAACATATCTACTTCCTAAGTACCTACTATGCAAAACCTAGCTCTGGCATTGGGGAATAAAAATATAGTTAAATGTAATTTCTTCTTTCATGGAGCTTACAATTCAATGAGAGACACAAACATAAATAGCTAGCTGTTTTCACCTCATAGACAGGCAACAGTATGGTGATTACCAGTGGGAAGCAGGGTAGGGGGAGGTAGGAGAGGGGAAAGGAGAAATAATAAATGGTGATGGAAAGAGACTTGATTTTGGGTGTTGAACACATAATACAATATACAGATGTTATATTATAGAATTGTCCCCTTGAAACTTATATAATTTTCTTAACTAATATCACCCCCAATAAATTCAATAAAAATAAATAAAAACTACCTAGCTGGTTTAAAAAACCAAGTGACCTAGGTGACAAAGGAGAGGTGCAGACAGCATGCTATGGGAACCGGAGGAGGGTTCCCTCAAGTAGGTGGCATTTGAGCACACATTTAAGGATGGGAAGGATTTCAGCAAATGAACTTCAGATAGGAACATGTCACATGAAGATACAGTATGTTACGACTCCAGGCATTTCCTATGCAGGGGCGTCCCACCTGCGGTCTGTGGGCTGCATGGAGCCCTGGATGGCTGTGAATGTGGCTCAACGCAAAATCGTAAATTTACTTAAAACATTATGAGATTTTGTGTGTGTGTGTGTGTGTGTGATTACTTACTGCAATGTATTCAATGTGTGGCGCAAGACAACTCTTCTTTTTCCAGTGTGGCCCAGAGACACCAAAAGGTTGGACAGCCCTGCTAGTGATTTCTAGTTGAGGTTATGGGAAAAGTATCAATACTCAGAAGTATGAGGATATCTCCTTTGAAACTCCCCTACTAATATTCTGGTCCATCTGACTATGCTTGCTTATTTTATTTCCTTTAGTACATTTGTCCCCTCCTTTACAGAATGTTTCTTTTTGCCACTCCCCTTTTTGAGTTCTCGCTCCTGGTCATTAGCTTCTCTCTTCTGCAAAGCTGGTTCTCCCTCACTACCACACTTCTTTAGACCTACTCTTTCTCTTGCCTGCAAATATTTAAAATTCCCCCCCATCCTTTACTTTTCGGTTCTCGTTTTAACTTGCAGCATTAACAATAGCTTCTTTTCCATTTACCTGCATTGATCAGAGTAGCATGTTTGCAATATAAAGATACTGATCTTCCCTTCTCCCGGCTCCAGATCATCAGGCCCATAATGCCAAATCTAGGCAGTACTTACATGCATGTAGTGCCTATTGTGTCCGAGAGGAGATAAGGTCACAGCGAAAGGAAACAGGTTGTTAAAATCTGCTGGAATAAAACATCAGGTGCCAGGCTTGTCTGAGAGTGCAGTGTAGACTTTACATTCCATGGCAGGATGTGAGAAGCTTTTGATGTTCAAAGCCTTACATTTTGATACTTGTAATAATATCATAGAAGTTCACATCAACTGAATCCAGTCAGTTCACCGTCCACTCCGTTAGTAATTCCAGATGGGAAAATTCATTTGAGCTCAATTTTTATTTGAGGCCCAACTGTTTCTTAAATAATTATTACAATTATTATCTATTTATTTTTTCACAACTGATGGGAAGGAAAATTTAACAGCTGTGTGATTAGCAGGGCATGAGATTAAAGATGTTTTGCACAGAATCAAGGGTTTGTTTACTACAGAATATCTCAACTGAGAATTAAGTATCAAGATTGGCCACAAGATGTTCTCTTTGGGCATTTAAGTTTCATTTTTCACATCCAGTTCTTTGCTAAAAGGTCATTTCTGGAAGGAAAATGCTGGCTAAATCATCACGAAGCATTTCTGAAGTCAATAGTCGAGGTAACAACCATATTTCTGTCACTCATAAAATAACAGTGCAACTGGAAGTTCAGCCTCAGTGCCCTCAGCAAAGAATAAGTTCTAATTTGAGGAAGTCAGGTAAACTAGAAAAGGCTGCAGTTTTAGTCTTCCCCTTTGAAACTCCAAGAGTTTCACCTTTTCTTAAACGCAGGTGCAGACCTATAGAATGTGATGTTTATCATTAAATTTTTCTTAACCTGTGTGATGCCACTTCTTGGGTTCTTTTGTAAATACCCTCCTTTGAGTGGTATTCTAGAGAGTACCACACCCCTCTTTGTTTTTGCAGGATGTTAGTAGTCTTCCGTAGAAGCAGTAGAGCATGATGGGCAGACGCATTAGCAGGAGCCTCTTGGCTGAATTTTGAAGACACTGCTCCTGTTTGCTTTAGCAAGTTACGTGAGCTCCCTGCAACTCATTTGCCCTATTCCCTTATCTAGAAGCAAAAACAACAGTACCTTCCTCCAAGGTCACTTTAAGGATTTTAAGAGTTAATACCTGGGGAATGATTAAGGCTCTGCCTCACTCATAGTTTATGCTCAGTTGATCTTAACCACCTCCATTTTTTTTTTTTTTTTTAAGACAGTGTATTGTTCTGCATGTGAAGACCTTTGTTACACTTTTAACATGGACTTGCTTAACTTCCAGCCTGGAATCCTTAATGTATTCTTGTCTCTTTGTCTTTAGTAGAATCTTTCCTGTGTGGTAATTACTTGTATACTTGTCTTAATTCTTTCCTTAGACAGATTTTATCTTTATAGTCATCGAATTCAACCAGACCTAGTCACTACCCCTAAGGGATATTTTTTTTGGGGGGTGGGGTGGGGTGGGAAAGTGAGCTTGGTAAAAGTTCATACACTAGAGATATCTTCATAAGAGTTAATAAATTTAGATAGTATTTCTAAATACTCGGAGGTACAGTTAAGGGATTTGTGGTTACTAGAGGAGAGAGCTACATTAGTTTTGGTTGGGATTAGAGGCAAATGTGGAGCAAATGAAGGAAGTCTTCCTGGAGGAGGAGGGATTTGATCTGGAACCTGAACACAAGGTAGAATTTAACCTGATAGAAAAGGGGAAAAGACTTCTAAGGCTGAGTGAAGAGTGTGAGCTGCACTTCGTTTTTTCACACATCCCTCGTGCTGCCCCCTGGCCGCCATCCAGGCCCTTTGGAAAACTGTTATTGCAGGTGGGACCTCAGTCGGAAAGCCAGGGAGTGTGTGAGTAAAGCTTTCATAGTGTCCAGGTCCGCATGTAAAAAAAATGGAGGGGCCAGCCCCCTGGTCCATTCGAATATATATTCGTAACGAGGGCTTGTTTTTACTGCGTGTGGCGGTATGAGAGAGAAAGAATAGAAGGGACAAAGGCAGAAAATACTGTATGTCTGTAGAGGGATTATAATGAAGGCTGTTCAGTGCTCTTTATTTTCTCCCTTAGGTCGCTTTTAGGGGTGATAGAAGTGATGTTGCTTTATAAAATTATGAGGAAAGTGTCACTTTTCTCTTTTTATTTCTTCGTTTTCTTAGAAGCCAGTTTTAAAATCATTCTTGTCCTCTGTCCTAAAGTATGAATCTGAGTGGAGTTGGGTAAGAAAGTATTTCCTGGAATGCATTGTATTCTGGGCAATAGATCTGGATGTTTAAACATCTTTCCTCTACAAGGCGCCATTGTAAGTCAAATGCCGTGAGCAACCTGTGGTGGCTTGTTGAGTGTGTTTCAACACTGTGGCTGTCCTGCCTCAGCTCTCTGCCATGTCGGTGTGTTTCTAAATTTACCGTCCCTTTTAGCACATGACTTGATGAGGCATCGTAATGCACATGTTGCTGGCCAGAGATTACATGGCGTAGCTGCAGAGTAACGAGACTGGAGTCTTAGCCGATGCCCTGGCACATGAACTTGCAGGTAGTAGAGTTATCCAGGCAGTGCTCTTTGTGGGGTGCCATCCCAGCTCAGGCAACATTGGCTCCTAAGTTGCTACCTTTGCTCAAAACATCCTTGGAATTGCCTTCAGAGATAATGATGAGCTACCCCCGAAAGTCATAGAATCAATCATATGAATTGAGACCATGAAATCCACTTACTTGATTCCCAGTGTGAGGAAACAAGAGGCCTGGGACAGATATTGATGTGTATAGCTGGCCTTCCTTTGAATAGGGGCAGCATCGGTTCTCAATTATCTTGTCAGCTCACTGCCCGGTATCTTTCATTGTCTCTCTGCCTTGAATATAATTGATTCTAAATAATTGGAAATAGAGAGAGAGAGGGCGAGCCAGAGGGGGGAGGTTCCCCTTTGCATTGCCTGATATCACAGCGTCTGCAGCATGGGGACATGGCAGCCCCTCCTCCTGGGGGCAGGGCTCCTTCTGTATTACAATAAAATTTCAAGGGATAGAAATTACTTTGACCACCAGAGTTTTTAGTTGGGTATCACTGTATCTGTTATAAAACCTGGTGTAGATAAAAATAGAGTTAAACATGCAAGTTCCCAATTGGATGGTAGGATGTAGTTTTCAGGGGCAGGGATGCTGTCATGGATAAAGCTATGTCCTTGTTATGGTTTGTTGTCATTTTCATGGCCGCAGTTACTGAAAGCGTGCTCCACTGAGTACTCGTTCCACTTATGGTCAAATCAGTTTGGGAATCAGTTGCTACCAAAGCACCAAGATTCTCTGTGTATCTTGAGCAAGATTAACTCTGAGAAGTCCTATAGGTAAAAACAATAACCACAACATTCCTTTCTGTTCTGTTAAATTCAGGTTTTGTCAATTATTTTATAATGGAACCATTTTATGGATGATTTCCCAGTCTGTGTTCTATGGAACATTCTTTGGATAGCAGGACTTTATTGTTAAAATTCTTAAGGTTCACATCTGTCATCTTATAATAATCTTGTGTGAAATATAAAGCCATTTGGGCTAAAGTGTAGACCTTCATCTGCCCTCACTTCTCCATAGGAAAAATTGTAGGTTTATTTCAGGATCAAACACTTTTGATATGAAATGTTGTTGGGAAAAAAACAAGATACATATGCGCACACACACATAAATTTTAGAGCCTAATAATTTCAGAAAGAAGACAGTGTTATACCAGCCAAACCCAATTTTCTGAATTAGGGCTTTAACTCAGAGTTGTTCCTGAAAATAGCTTGTTTTTAAGCAGAACTTTGTTGGCTTTCGGTGGTGGACTTTTTCGCCATGGAAGCCACGAATATGGGTGATTTTAAACTGTGACATGTTCTTGCATTCAAAACCAGGGCCTGTGGAGGAAACAAACACTTACTTTAACTTTTCTGAAATAGTTGGCTTGACCATCGTGTCATTTTTTTTCCTGTTTATTTAGGATATTAGCTTTTTTTCTTCAAGCTGGAAGGGTCCTTGTTGATCTTTTCCGAGCCCATGCTTGACAGATGAGGAAACGGAGGCCCAGGATGCTTCAGTAACCGTTCCAAGTCTCTGTACTAGTGACAAAATGAGAACTAAAATCAAGGTCTCTCATTTACCTGCTTGGTATCTTTTTCTTCTCATTGTACCTGCTGTTGACCAGAAAGTGGTTACTTGTCTCTCTTGATTAGATCATAGGTAAGATAGTAACATCTACACACACACTCATCCATACATCCATACATATATACGTATGCACGGATGTACGTATGAGTGTGTGTGTGTATGAGTGTTCATATATATGAACCCTTGGCTCTCTCTTTTCCAGAAGGATTTACCCACCTCAGTCCAGTCCTTTGACACTGTTCACTTGAGAAACCTATTCACTTAAGAGTTCTGTGTGAAAAGAAGGGTCGCGCCCCCATTTTATCAGTCTGCCTTGTTTCGGCAGGCCGAGAGATGACTACAGCAAGGTGATGTTTAAGTTTTCTACATTAGAAGCTCTGGTTTATCACCAAGAGCTGGAGAGATATGGCTTAGTTATTCATCATTGTGTGGTTATTTCTCTCCTCTTTCCCTCCCCCTTTCGTCCAGTTTCAGCCTCTCTTTTTTCTCCATTGCCTTGTCTTCATCAGGGGGTGTTATCTCTCTCCATAGACAGGGAAGAAAGCTCAGGACCATGGCAGATACTCCTTCTGCTAGGGTTAACCCAGTTGTAACAAAAGCGAAATAAAATTCTTATGCCTCTGAAGTCCCCCCCCCCCCCTTTTAGGTAGAAGGATTTGATAGGTTATGGATCATGGGAAATTATCCAGTAAAAAGATACTACAGAGCCTGTAGTCTGGTGCTAGCTCTGTCTGTGGTATAATATCATGTGAAGGGAAGTGCGTTGAACTCAGTAATGAAAATACAGGTTCTGAGCTAGACTTTTCTGCCGACCAGCTAAGGGATCCTGGGAAAATGAAGGGACCTTACTGAGCCTCATTTGACCCAGTCTCTTCCTTTGGGCTTGCAGAGTCATGTTCCTGGAGTCGTTGTGTGGAATAAATGAGATAATTGATACAAAAAGGCTTTATAAGCTACGAAACACCCTATAAATTTGTGTCAGGCATTATTATTATCAATAATCATAGCAAACAGATACACACTGCTGCCTTTGAGCCAGGTACCATTTTAAGCACAGTCCATCCATTAGCTCACTGGATTCTGACAGCAGCTCCATGTGTCAGTGAATAGCGCCGGTCACTGTGAATCACCAGGCCTGGCCGCTCTCCTGGGTCAGCTGCTGATTTACTCCACGGCTCCTTCCCTCCCCTGGGCCTGAGTGGTCCTCTTTGTAAAAGAGGCATTGGACTCCAGATGAATGTAAGGGCCCTCTGTTCTGGCATTTGTGCGGGGCAGTGTTTTGGCCCTCACAGGCTTAGCCTAACGCTGATTACTAATTAGAGCTCACATTTCACCGAGGGCTATCATGATTTCATTTTACAGCTGAGTTCATGCATAAGCACAGACAGCTCGTAGAAGTTTCCCAAGACTGCACAGCTAGGGAGCGGTGGTGGAGCCAGGATTCGAACCCTGCTCCAGTGCCCCGGAATGATGGCAGCTAGATATAGATTTGGAGAACTCGCCAGTAATCCCAGCTCTGTTGCATTGCCAGATTCCCCATCTAATCAGCGTCAGTGATTATCATTTAGCTCTTAAGGTTTTGGTGTTGTTGACATTTAACTCCACAGTTAGATTTTCTGTGTCTTGATGGCAGGCTTTCAGTACCAGAATGTCTATTTCTCGTGTCTTAAGCAGGGTTTGGCACACGGTAGTATCCTCCAGTTTGTTTTCTGCCCAAACTTCAGATTCTTTGAACGCCTCAGGAGGTCTGCTGTTGGCGTCTACCAAAACTGTGTTTGGCAAAATGACCTTTTCACATCAAAAACCCCTTGAGGAGGCTGCCGAGGGGCAACTCTGGACAAGTCTCCACAGGGGAGACGAGTTTCAAGCTGCAGCCTTTTGTCTTCTTCATGGCGTGTTCACTCCGACTTTCTTAGGGCCGCCGAGTTTTACGAGTCTCCTGGCTGTTGCAGCTGTTTTTCGCTTTGCCGTTATTTTATTTTTCTAGAGGCTGGGTTTTCTTGGGCTCTGCTCGGATACAACACAAGATTTGTAGCCCAGTTGCATCTGGGAAAAGAGTCACACCCATTGAAATAGGGTGAAAATTGACTCTCGGAGCCCAAGGAAATTGACATAAATCCACGGACATCTTTCATCTCTGACTCTGTCTTCCTTCTTTGTGTGGTGCTGTTCCAAGATCTATTATTGGGACCAGCTTTCTTGGAGAGTTGACTTTAACTCCTAATCCACTCAATGTGCTTATTTTACTATTATTGCACCACAAATAGCCTCTCTAATCCCATAATTGATCCACTATGGAGTTCATTTATTTACTCATCTACATATAAATTCTTTGATTTAATCTATCAGACATTGAGCCATGCGTAATAGAAATAACAAAGTGAATTAGACATAATCTCTGCTTTCAAGGACCTAATAATACTCTAAGGCAGCATGGCAGGGAGAATTCATTAATTCAGTCAACAAATAGTATCTGGCCCTTAACCAGAACCGTGGCTATCAGGCAGATAGAAACCCTCCTCCCATCACAGGGCTTCTGGTCTAGGAGTGGCAACCACCACCTTCATGATTTCACAGGTAATTATGTAATTATGGTCGTGTTAGGTGCCACAAGTAGAAGAGTAAGGTATTTTGGGAGTATTAAACCACGTTGTTTTTTTTTTTTTTTTCCTTCTTTTTTCTGGCCTAGTTTGTGGGGCAAAGTACATTTCCTGAAAGAAGTGGTGTTAGCCAGGTGACGATGGGCACAGGGTGGCGGGCGTGGACACAAATACCTCTCACATAAGATGGAAAGTGATCAGTGCTGACCTCCACTCTTGTGGGAGCTAAGAGAGAAGAGCTTTCAAAAACGAGGTTGATGATAGAACTCCTTTCAGTTTGTTTTCTTGTTGTGGTAAGTCCACCTCTGTAAGTGGTGGACTTTCATAGTGTAACCGTAGTTTTAGTGATTATAAATTGACTTGAGGAAAAAAAAAAAGCTTCTCTGTTTTTCCTTACTACCTAAACACGTTAAAATAATTCACTATATTTCATTTGTACACCCGAAGTCCTTGAATCCAATTAGTAAGAAAAACACTTTTCATGTCATTAAGTAATGCGAAAATAAACAAGTGGTATAGGAAAACCCAAATGTGAATGCCTTGAGCCTTCTGCTGGAGTGTTGGAGTATCTGGCTGTAAGAAATGGCATCAGACGTATACTTTTTTTCCCGCGTGTTTTTATACGTTCACTGAAGGTGCCTCCCATCGGTCGCGTTACTGGGCTGGCGGAGGAGAGAAGGGGAAGGGTGTCTGCAGAGCTGCTGCATGCTGCCATTCAAGTGATGTCCTGCTCCAGGGCAGGAGGACAGGTAGGACTCAAATCCTGTCCTCCCTCCACTCACCAGGACGAGACTGGGCAGATTGTCCTAATGTGCACAAAAGAACCTGATGGTTAGAGAAGCCGGGTATGGAAATGTCTGACATAGGTTTGTTTTTCTCTGAAAGCACTCACACTTTAGTGTGGGAGGCAGACAGGGAACAGCTAAACATGATTATGTTGCCAACAAGAATGAAATATGATAACCAGAGGTACAAAGGCACTAATAACATTCTGAGGGGGCTTGATAGAAGGATTTTAACTGATAGTGTGGGGAGAATAAATTTATATAACATTCGAAGAACCTACATGGATGGATAAGGTTTCTATTTTTAAATAATAGCTTTATTGAGCTCTAATTCATATATTGTACAATTAACTCTTTCAAGTGTGCAAGTCTATGGGATTTATTATATTTACAGTGTTGTACAACCATCACCAAAATCAGCTTTGGGACATTTTTGTCACCTCAGAAAGAAACCCCGTACCCATTGGCATTTACTCCTTATTTCCCAAAACCTCCTTTCACCTTTTCTGAGCAGCCACTCATCTACTTTCTGCTCTTGAGAGTTGTCTATTCTGGGCATTTCATTTAAATGGAATCCTACTGGTTACTTTCACTTCCCATAATATTTTCCAGTTTCCTCCATACTGTGGTATGATAATTGTTTTTTTTTTTTAATTTTTTATTGATTGATTTAGGGGAGAGGAGAGAGGGAGAGGGCAATGGGGTGGGGGAGAGAGAGAGAGAGAGAGAGGCATTGATTTGTTCTTCCACTTATTTATGCATTCATTAGTTGATTCTTATATGTGGCCTCATTGGAGATCGAACCCACAACTTTGGCGTATGGGGACAGACGATGCTCTAACCAGCTGAGCTACCCAGCCAGGGCTAGTTTTTGATTTCTGGAGAATGAAGGAAGTTTACCCCAAAATGGTACACTATAGAGAGCTAAGAGAATAACCTTTGTAAGAAAGCATGGGCTGTAGTTTTAGGTTGAAAGTAGAATACGGGATTGGCAGAATAGGACCTTTGGGGGATGTCATAGTCCAAGTAGTTGGAAATGTAACTTGGTAGCAGATTATGGAATTAGGAATAATCTGAACTTTTTTCACAATAAGGTGTTTTGAAAAGGAGGGTAATACAACTCAATATGCCTAATTCGAAAAAAAAAAAAGATAGTTAAATAGTAAGATCACCCAGATTGGCAGTGGGCGCACAACTGAGATCAAGCGCACCTAGCTCGCAAGGACTATATCTTCATATTTCACAGCCTCTCCTTTTTTATATTTGTTAGGGGAGCAAGTAGTAAAAGCACAGGTGACTTTTTCTATTATAGTAACTTTTAAACTATTAAAAGCATGTGAGAAATAAACCTTTATAGGTTATAGTTAAAAATGCCATTCCTTGAGCACTAGAGATGAAGCAGCCTTTTCATGGTGAAGTCCACTGTGTATGTGTAATTACATCATGAAGAAATAGGCCCTTTTGTCCCATTTGGTTGTCTCTGTGGGACCCGGTAATGTGCTATTTTGGATGCGGAGTGTGTATTAGTCAGCGTGGGTGGCCACAACAAAATGCCAAAGACTGAGCGGCTTAAATAACAGAAATTTATTTATTTTTTCCACAGTTTTGGGGGCTGGAAGTCTGAAATCAGGGTGCCGGTATAGTCAGGTTCTGGCGAGACCTCTTCCTGGCTTGGAGAAGGCCAGCATGTCACTGTGCACTTGTACGGCGAGGGGAGAGAGAGCCAGCCCTCTGGTGCCTTTTCTTGTAAGGGCACTGTTTTCACCATCAGGGCCCTACCCTCATGAACTCATCATAACCTCATTATTTCCCAAAGTCTTCATCACTAAATGTCGTCGCATCTGCGGTTAAGACTTCAATGTATGAATTTAAGGGGGACACAATTCAGTCCATAGCAGAGTCTTAGTGCGCTTCAGTCTCCTTTGGACACATGGCCTTGGATGTGTTCCTTATGTTCATTTGACAGATTCCTGACAGTCAAGTGGAAGTCAATACTCAGGAGTGTAGTTGACCTTTGTTTGCATTTCTTAAAGCAGAAGAATCCCTCATTGCCTGTTTCTGAACTGCTCTTGTCACAGGATTTTCCAAGAGGAGAGATTTTAATGGTCATCTGGTTTGAGGGCTATTAAATTAAGTGTTAATGGTCCATGAGCTCCCTGAAATTGTTTGCGCAATTCTCTGTATTTGTGTGGTGGTATATTCCCTCCTCATCACTACCCCCATATGATTCTCAAGTGGTTTGTGTTCCTTCAAAGAAGTAGAAACCCTTATAATAATAATTTGAGCTTTTTACTTATATCACTCAGTTTTTACAGCTGATCTTCACAGATTTGGAAACTGAGTCCTATAGTAGTGAAGCAACTTGCCCAAGCTCATAGAGCCAGTGGGTGACAGAAACTAGATTCAGACACTACAGCCTGATGCCAGAACTCACACTCTTCACAGTTTTTCATTCTTAACCTCATGCCCTTTGTATTACTCTGCCTTACTTTTTTTAGACTCTGGAGTTGATTGACCCTATTATAATAAATAGATAATAGAGGCCCAGAGAGAAGTAAAACATGTCCGAGATGGTATTGTGATTAAAGACACATAGCTGTCAACATGTGACAATAACACAAACAAACCTAAAGTCAACTCATGAGATTTTAAGATATATTTTAAAGTTAAATTACACTTGAAACCTATATAATTTTATTAACCAATGTCACCACAATAAATTAAATAAAAATAAAACAATGTTTAAGTCAAATAATGAGATAAAATAAAATAAAATAAAATTTAAAATGCTCCTTTTGACCGTTGGTTCTGCCACTGACCCTCCTCTTCCCTCCCTCTCTTCTTGTCTCCTTTTCTTTTTCCCTCTCCCTCTGTCCTTTCTGCTCTCCGTTTCCCCTCTTCCTTCAACAAGAGTTATTGAGCACTCAATGTCATTAAGATGGAGTTATTAGTAATGGAGTGTTTTAATGTTCCTAAAATGGTTTTCTGGTCAGGTGACCTGGGGATTATTTTACTCCTCTGTGGCCAACAACACCTCTTCATCCTAGAAGGTTCTCTGTGGACCTGTCACACATGAAACAACATTGAGGGACAGCCAGGTACCTGAAGCCAGTGCCTCACCTTGGTACAGAGCAGGCTTCGTGATATCCGACGCTGGGGACTGGATGGTAGCCTTCATTCAAACAGGCGATACTGTAAGAAGCTCCACTTTTATGTATGTGTGGAATAGAATGGGAGTAATTTCACCTTTTCAGATTTGAGAGTTTTGTAAATGTATCACTCACTGGGTGTTCAAGGCTAGAGCTTAGAAGAAGAGTTAGGACTAGAGCTGAGAACTGTCAAAATACAGTGAAATCATAGCAGTAGATGAGATGGCTCAAGGAGCTTTTGTGGAGAGAAGAGGAAAAAACCCCGTGTTGCTCCTTTTCTTCTGGAGTGTG
This sequence comes from Mormoops blainvillei, assembly GCA_004026545.1. Lineage (NCBI taxonomy): Eukaryota > Metazoa > Chordata > Mammalia > Chiroptera > Mormoopidae > Mormoops > Mormoops blainvillei. The sequence continues at coordinate 34,727 of PVJD01011002.1, read as the reverse complement.
AGACACCTACCTCAAGTTCCGTTTGCCTTGGTAATCCTTTCTAATCTATCTTAACCTAGGCAGTGTCCACCAGTCTGAACTCCTGTACCTCTCCTTTGTCACTTAATCATGTGTTCATCCAGGTCATATGTGTGTTTACTAAAGCTGAAGAGATGTAGCAGCTGGTAGTGGAACTCATATTTATTTAGATGTTAGTAGACCCGTTCGAGTCCAGGCTTAACCAAGCTATTTGTGTGATTGATATATTGATTTTCTCTCATCAGATTCCAAGTCTGTAAAATGAGGTTAATAATATTGTCTACCTTGACTATCTCAAGAGTTGCTGTTTACTTTTTGACTATGGTAATGGAAGAGAAAGCTCTTTAAAAGGACTCTAAAGAAGTCACCTTTTCCTATGTCTACATAGAATAATTGTGATGTTTGTTTTCACTCTCCAGACACTGGAATGTCCTTTGAATTTACATACAGTTCTTTTGTATCTCCCTCAGTATCTAAACTGATGAATGCTATGTATATTAGATGTTCATATGCATGATTTTAATTAGGGTCTTCTTTTATTTTCTTCCTCTCCTTTGTTTTGGGGGGGGGGGTTGTTATTGTTATTGTTTTAGCATTTTTCTGGAAGAGTTTTTCCTGGAAGTTAGTAGCATGTTAACTTCTTAAAGAGTTTATTCTTTGACTTTCCTGGCCTCCTCTCTTGTGTCTTGCCCTCTACACATGTGCTGTCCTCCAACCATCTAAGAGTCTCCTGATACTGTTACTCTTCCCCACCAATGACGTTAGTGTTTGCTGGCACTTGAAACCCTGTAGGGATGTAGGGTTCAGCTCCCTCAGAGAACACGAAGGCCTAGAAAGCATTCATGTGCATTTGATTCAAGTCAGTATGATTGCTGGTTCACGAAAGATGCGCATTCTGTGTTTTCCAATGATGCCACTATTTAGTGCCTTCTTGCTGTTAAATTTTTTCTTTTTTTAGGATGAAATTACTGACTTTTGTCCCATTAAAAGTTGATGAGTATTCTTCTTTTGAATATAATCCTATTTTATTCTGGCTCAAATTGTACTCTCTTTTTCATCCTGTTGTGGCACATTTTTTTCTAGACATAATAAGGAATGATATGAGACATAGAAAATATTTTGCCATGAATTATTAGAATATTCAGTAAGTTTGTTTTATTATGTTGAATGTAGATCTCATGTCCACATAGAATCCATTTTAATTAATTTTGTGGATGAATATTTTTCTCAATATTTTCTATTTTATTCTCACCTTCTTATCATGGTTTGCTATGAATAGATATGCATAAATTTTTTTCTTTACCAGGCACTGTATGTTTTATATCCTAAAAAGATGATTAAAGAGTGGTTCCCATCCTCAGGGAGCTTTGCATCTGGTAGAGGAGACAGACATCTTCACTGGGAGGTCTAATTCTTGCTGGGCTAGGACACTTTCAACATCAAAGGCACAAAACTATGTATTAGAAGTATGCGAGAAGAAATGATTAAACTTAGGTGGAGACTCTCAGGAAATTGCCAGTATACTCATTTTTTATTGTATCTGTAACCGTCAAATTCTAACTTTCTGCCAAGGTGATTCCTCTTTTGAATTAAATTTTTAACAATTTATTGGGGCGACATTAATTAATACAATTATATAGCTTTCAAGTATGTAATATATCACCTGTATATTGTGTTGTGTGCTCTCCACCCGAAGTCAGGTCTTCTTCTGTCACCATGTGTTTGACTCCCTCTTTATCCTTTACTACCCTTCCCCCCGCTGTCCCCCTGGTATTGAACATTTTACCTGGCTTCTTTCTGCCTCATGCCTACTTCCAGTTCTGCAATTTCTATTTTATCATGATGTGAAGAATAGCAAAAAGAAATGAAAGATGTATGCTTTTTTTCAGAAGGTGAACAAAACATATTATGAGGGGTGATTGATGATTGATACTTGATTGTATCACTGTTTAGAAAACCATAGAAATTAGGAGAAAGGCCTGTCGTATATGAGGAAATAGGAAACTCTCTCGCCAGTCACTGGCGGTCATTGATCAGGCCCTTGGAAAGTGTGATTTCAATGGACAGTGCTTAAATTGCACGCGCACACACACACATATGCAGGCACACATGCACACACGATCTCTTTGCCTTGTTAACCATTTATTCTTGACTGTCTGTTATCTGATGATTTCTTTTACGTGTTCCTTTCTAAATATTACCTCCACTGGGATCTAATTAGAACCCCTCAGAATTCAAAAAACAGTAGAATACATATGGGCTCCAAATGTTATCTTTAGGCATAATAGAATATTAGACACTAATTATGGTTATCCATTGTGTATATAGGTGTCTAAACACCTCTTCTGCCAAATTTGTTGTCAGGCTGCAGTGAGGAAAGTCAAGGAAATAGTTCTCATTAGCTTTTAATTTTGAAGGAATTTTTTCCCTGGAGTGATAATACTGCAAGTTGAGACTTTGTGGGTTCTAATGTGAACGTGCAGTGCCAAAGTTTACCTTTATATTAAGTTAATTCTTAACTTAGCTCTAAAATTGCTTTATGACTTTGTGAGGAAATGACTATTTCTACAAAAGCAAGCTTTTGTAGAAGAGATATACTTTGATGTCCTCGACTCTGTTGAATAGCCTTATTTAGAAAAAAAGCTTAATTCAAACTTCAGCACATCAAAGCATTTTCTAGGACTTTTATAGCCATTGCTATCTTAGCACAGTAATTGAACATTGTTATTTTCAAGTATTTATTTACAAAAAATATATGAAAATATTAAAATGACCCCGAGTTTGTTAGCCCTTAGAAAAATGACAACACAAATACCGTATAGGAAGGAATACTGCTTCTCAAGTCTGGAGACCTGGGTTCTAGTCTCAGTGCTGCCTGGGACTCATCTGTAGGACTTTGTAAAATCAGTTCACATGCCTGGGCCTCATTTTTATCCCTTAATAGCAAAAAAATTGCAAATCTTAGATCTGGAAGGCACTTAAAAATTGATCCCCACTTCTTAAAAAAAATTGTGTTAAGAATCTTGCAACTTTGTGTCCAGCCTAGAGCACTCAGTAGACAACAGTGTTACCCATAATTTCACCACCTTGAAACAGCGGCAGTCTATTTGTGTGTGTGTGTGTGTGTGTGTGTGTGTGAGTGTGTGCGTGCGCATGTAGTATTTCCTTCCAATCTTTAGTTATTAGCATAAATTACCATGGCACTATGTATCTCTTGGCATCATACATTAAACATTTTCTATATTGCTTCATATTCTTGAATGGTTAAAATTTTGATATCTGTTTAATATTTCATTGAGTCATTATACCATATCTTAATTATTTCATTGTATTCATATATTGCTATGATTAACATTTCTATGTATAAATATAACTTAGCCCATCAAAGTCTTGAACTTGATGTTGGTTTGAAATATCAGAGTCAGAGATTAACATTTTATGGTTATTCAGATCTGCTGATGACATGTTCGAAAACGGATGTTTCTTCAACTTTGCAGCAGGAATGTCCTGATTGTGCCAGCACTAGATACATTGTAGTTTTTGGTATGAGCATTTCTTTGATTGTTGTAAGGTTGAACATGTCTCTTCACATCTCATTTCTAGGTATATTTTGTATATGGCATTGGAAAATGAATACTTTGCAATCATTGGGAAGCTATTCACAGCAAAACAAAGAGTAAATATTTTAATGAGAATTGTGTGTGGCTTGTATGAAGACGTTCTAGAACTTATTGAGTCATATGAAGGACCCCTTGAATTAATTGAAAGACGTATCTTATTCCTAAACAAAAATATAAAGGCTGTTAAGTAGTTATTTTCCCTGAGATTTCATGCAATCTCAAGACAACTTTCTTTTTTTAAAATAATGAATATTTTATTTTTTTGATATGCATTTTATTTATTTTTTATTGTTGTTCAAGTACAGTGGTCTCCATTTTCCTGCCACCACTTTCCCCTGCCCCACCCTCAATCCTACCCCCTTTGGCTTTGTCCATGGGTCCTTTATGCATGTTCCTTGGTGACCCTTACCCTTCTTCTCCCCTGTTAACCTCCTTCCTCCTCCCCTCTGGTTGCTGTCAGTTTGTTCTTTATTTTACTCTCGCTGGTTATATTTTGCTTGCTTGTTTGTTTTGTTGATTAGGTTCCACTTATAGGTGAGATCATATGGTATTTGTCTTTCACTGCCTGGCTTATTTCACTTAGCATAATGCTCTTAAGACAACTTTCAAGTTAATTGTTGTTGAATATTAACAAAAGAATACACAATTGTTTTGAAAGAAAGCAGGCAAAATAGCTAAAAGAAATTTGAAAAGCAGAGTAATGAGGAACAGGGACCAAGCTGGTCAGATGCTATAGCACATGGTGCAGCAACCCTGATTGAAATGGTAGCGTATTGGTGACGGGCTAGATGGAGACCATGGCAGTTAACAAAACCCCTCCAGAAACAGAGCAACTGCATATGGGATTGACTGTGCAGTAAAGGGATCACCTCAAAACATCCTGAAAAGGAAGGATTATTCAAATGGCTCTGGGATAATTGGTAGGCACTAATGAAAAAGAGTTATGTCATGAATATGTATCAAAGCAGACCCTGATATGAATGAAAGGTCATGTTAAAAAAATAGTAAAAGGTTTAAGAAAAAAAGAACAGATTCATTTTATCTGTAACCATTGAAAGCAATAACATTTTTTTTTCACTTAGAACTGGGGATTGTAGAATTTCTCAGTAAAAGGCCAGGTAGTGAATATTTTAGGCTCTGAAGGCCAGACGGCCTCTGTCACAAACACTCAACTCTGCCACCGTAACACCAAAGTAGCCATGGGCAAGTCATCCATCTAACACATAAATAAAGAACATGTCTGTGTATGAGAAAAAAACATATTATTTCAAGTGTTAGCTTCCCCACACTTCCAATCCCAAAGTGAATTTGATGAATCTTTTAACTTTTTGCCAATCTGTGTGTGGTAAGTAGTATCTTATTGCTGTTTTAATCTGCATTTCCCTGACTACGATTGAAGTTGCGCATGGGCATGTACTTTATTTTTGCGTATTTATTTTCTTTGCTATATTTGTTTGCCACTGAGGTCTTCTCTTCAGTGAATTACAGGTAGGGTCGATTGATTTTGCTTATTTCTTCTGTCACCTGATATCTCAAGGCCGTGGAAGCCCCAGGGTTAACTCCAGCCCCGTGCGGACCAGGAGGGTGCCATTTTGCTTCCTGAATTGTAACTCTTCCTGTGACTTTGCCCCCAGGGGCCTGGGACTTGATTTTCAGCCTCCATCTTACCTGTGTCCCAGCCTGGCCACTTGCCAGTAGACCGAGGGTGGAGGGTCACTTCGCCTCAGTGTTGAGTGGCTTTGGCCCCGATAGCCTACTGCTTAGGTTGCCTCCCCCTCCTGTCCATGTCCGTGAGGTCTTATCTGTGCTCTTTGGGCCCGGCAGTCCAGATGTGGGCAGGGTCTGCCTGTGCATTTGTGTCCATGCAGGTGAGCAAACCTAGAGCTGGTTTCATCCCCTCCAATTGTGCTACTTCAAAGAACGATCAGTGTTATGTTTCACTTCTGAGTTATGATCATTACTTGTATATTCCAAGAGATAAGGCCGAGAAAGTGGTGAAGTTGCACAAAAATTCTTAGAGAACCGTGCTATGAGATTATTACAATTACGGAGGGGGAAATGTCCTTGTTTTGGCCCAGTGTCTCCAGGCCCCTGCAATGCCGCAATGACAAAGGCTGCTCCTGCTCCTCCCTGCAGCCTTGCCATTGTTGTGTGTGCTACAGGAACCGAGACGATTATGACAGAGCTGAGCTGGTTTCTCTTCTCTTTTGGGCATCGCTGTTTGTCACAGTTCTGATCACCATTTCTTCCCCCCAGATTATGAAATTGTAAAATCACTGCTATATTTATATTTCCTTTTGCTGTCAGGTCTTGAGAAGTACCATTCTTAGCTTTCCTTTGAAATTCCTTTATTAATAATCTTTATTTTTGCACAATCTGCTGTTTACAGAGTGCTGCCGTGTTCAGTGTTTTCACTGGATCCTAGTTAGCACCTATGAGGTAAGCAGGGCAGATGTCGTCTCCATCTGACCCATGAGAAAATTAAGGCCCGAAGAGGTCTGGAAGGCCCCGGCCAGGCCGCCTTTGGAGCTGGTACCCAAACTGCCATTAGGTGTATGACCTGGCCTTTCCTGAAATTTTTCTTCTTGTCCATGAACTGTTTCTCTTTTATGTGTATCAAGGATGTTTTTTTTCATGATATGAAGGAATTAGTGATTTTTCCTGAGAGATCTAAGCATTACTGCATTTGCCTAATGTTTCTTTCACCCTATGGTTGGTCTGAGCACTTTCAGAGAAGACAGTAAATGTAAATGCTCCCCTTTTCTTCAGAGTGTGAGACAGACATTTTCAAAGGAGAGAGACATCCTGGAGAAAATGGGTTTGTTCTCTGGTATTTGTAACAACCACTGCAACCGTGATTTTGGATTTCCCGCCCCGAGTTTTCCCGCCCCAGGCTGCTGCAGTGCATAACATTTGGGGGTCACTGACTCCTGTTCCTATTTTAACTATGCGAGGTTTGCGTGTTTTGTGACCTTTGGGTTCTGACCTTCAGGTTTAGGGAACTGGAACTTTAGGAAGTTTTGTTAGGACATGAATCCAAGTAAATTCCCTCATGAGTACACATTCTCATATTGTTGTGGAATGTTAGAGTTTAAAGGGACTTTCATCCACCTAGCCCCCTTGATTAGAAAACCTGGTCAGTGAGGGATAGAGCGGAGGCTAGAATGCCGCCGTCAGATTAGGCCTCCGACTAGCTTGCTCCAGAATGCTTATTTCCTCCCTGTTGTAGGATGCCTGTTCCCACTGGACTTGGGGTTTGGAGAGAGTGGCTCTGCATCCTCTCTGTGCACGGCTGTGCTCCCCAGTGATGATCAGAGCACGTTGCAAGGCACTCAGGATTTGCTTGCACAATGAGTGATTTGAACCTGTGTCTTGTTGACAATATGGCAAATTACATTTTAAGGATCTTGACAGGGTTTTACTCTGGGAGGCCAACCACTCTAGATAGTTTCAGCAGAAAGAAATTAATTCAGGGTGTTAGGTGCTTCCAGAAAAACTGGAAGGATTGTACAGAGCCGGTTCTAGGCTGAGCTTTCAGCAATGAGTCCCAGAACCATACAGAGTTTCTACCTTTTCCACAATCAGCACAGCAAGGAATCATGAGGCTAAGACACAGCTGAATATAGCGTCATGCTTATGGACCAGAGATGAAGAGGCCATGCTTGGGAACGTGGTAACTGGACCCTGAAACATGAGTCCAGCTACTCCTGCCATAGCTACTCCTTGACAACCACAAAGCTGAAGACTGAATGTGGGACTATGGATACAGAACAATTCCTGGTCTCCATGTCCACGGCCATTCTTCCATTAGAAAACAGGAGAAGTAGCAGGAACATGGCCTCCACCTTACTTTTGTCTCCCACATCTCAAGCCAGATCATTTGCTTTGCCACTGTCTCTTTTGCAGTCAAATGCTACCTGCAAGGCAGCCCCTGCGATATGGTGCGTGTGAGCACCATTTCCAACACAGTAAGGGTTGTGGCTGTCACATTTTGGACGTGTCTTCCATAATGCTCTGTGTGTAGTAGATACCAAATTGAGAATGGATTTACAGTTGCATTCTATAAGATCTCTATTTGTCAGTGCAATTAACTACATAACAGAAGGGAATGCAACAGCTTTACTTTAGGGAATCCCTCAGGGGAATTCCTGTTTATCAGAAAAAAATGCCATAAGGAGGGAAGATCCTGAGCTGGGAGAGAATTCTAGACTGTTTTGGTTTCAAACATCTTGGAAAGTACTACAAGGAGACATGCAACATTATGATATAACAGGGCTTACCATGTCTGAGGGGAGTTCCATCTTCAGCAAGAGCTGTCAACTTTCCATCTTGTGTGCTCTCCCCACCCCTCTCCTTACCCCTGTGGAATATATATTTAGAATGTGCCATGGAAGTCAATATAAAATAGTTTATTGAAAATAAATTAAATCGGCACATAGCCTGTGAGCCCACATTGAATTATTTTGACTTCATCTCCCTTAACTCTTCTGTAACCCCTGTTTGGAAATGTAAATCAGTTATAAGTAAATCCCCTCCACCTTTACTCTTGTGCCCTAGTGAATAAATTTTGACACATTTTATTTCTGCTTCTTGTCTACTCCCTTATTTTTCTGTTCTAAATGAAGAATCAGAAAAACCCATCATCCTTCTATTAATACCTGGAACCAGCAGAGACGATAAAATTGCCGGTAATACTGATGGGGGTAGGGACAGGAGTGGGCAGATGGCAAAGACATAATCGAAGTAAATAACCTGACTTTCTTAGAAAAGGCGATGTTCTTTGCTTCAGGAGGAAGAGGCTGAGTGCGTAGGGTAGCTGATACTCACTTCTGCTCTGCTTCTGTTGTGTCTTGCATCCTTCTACTCGTGTGGAGTCATTCTGGTGCCTCCGTCCCTGCCTACTGGGAAACGCACGCGTCTGGAGCAGGGGAGCCTCCAAATTCCCGCTGCACATTGCACCGCCCTCTTAGCCGCCGCCGCCGCAGCAAGCTCACGGTGTGGGAGGTCTGTGGCCGTGCGGAGGCTCCGGGAGAGGACCTGGACCGAGCATTCAGTGACCCAAAACCCTATTATCACAGCGTTGTATGTAAAGTGACTATAGACATCATCTAAACTGGGACCCCTTTGAGAGTGAAGAGGGGCACTGTTCATAATCACACCAAAGCAGCAGGCATAAATTGGATGTTTGGTCGCCCTAATTATAAGGAAGGGTAGGGAACGATATTTGAAATGTGAGCTAAAATGATTCAGAAGCAGAGCTTGCCTCTTTGTATTCCCAAATCCTTAAGTTTATCTTCTCTTTTATCGAATAATCACTTGCTAAGCTCTGATGATAGGACAGACTCTGTATTAGGCGCTAGGCAAGTACAGGAAGACACCATCTTTGTTCTTTACTGAAAATTACTGTTGTAGTATTTTAGAGCAGTGGATTTTCAGCCTGGCTTATAGCAGAGCCCTCCTAGGATGGCAAGGGGAGTACAGTCAGCCCTCTGTGTCCGTGGGCTCCGCATCCACGGATTCAACTGATGGTGGATCAAAAGTATTTTTAAAAATGTTGTATTGTTGCTGATGTGTACTCATGTAGTTAGGCCTAAAATGCACAGCCTTTTTTTTTTTTTTTTTGTTATTATTCTCTAAACAATATAGTATAACAACTATTTACATGTCATTTACATTGTATAAGGTGTTACAAGTAATATAGAGATGATTTAAAAGTATGCAGGAGAATGTTCATAGGTTATATTCAAATACACAGATTTTGGTATCTGAGGGTTTCCTGAACCAATCCCCCATAGGGATGACAGTAAGGCATTTTATACTTCCCCCACAAGTGAAATGTATTCTGCCAAAGGACAAAGATTTAAATAAAATCTGAGGAACTGTTTTATCAATTCCTCTATTATTCTTGGGATTTTTTTCTTAAAGATTTGGCATGAAAACACAATTTTTTACTGAAGAAATGTTTGAAAATTATTGGTTTGAGATTTTAAATTTTATGTTATTATTCTCAAACTCTATGACTAGTTAAACAGGAGGAATTGGACTTTGTAAACTTGGAACACAGGAGAATAAACTGAATAGGAAACTAAAAAACTACTTAAATTTCTGTGGGGCTGCCATATTAACTACTGAAGTAAGAGGGCTTGTGATTACAGAGGGCAAGGGTAGGACAGGTAGGTGGTTCTTATGGGGATACAGGATTAGGCTGCATGTAACTTTCTAGCAGTCACAACTGTTCTGCCTTGGAAGGGGCTGTCTTGTGAGGTAATGAGGTCATTGGATATGTACAAGCAAACTTGCAGATGGTGGTTAGTTTTCAACCTAAACTCCACATTGGAACAAATATCTTCATTAGTAATTTGGATATTAAACTCCATTGGTGACTGTTGTGTCTTTAGCTGCTACCTTAAAAATGTCTACAGTAAGCATGTGTGCATTTAATTTCCCAAGACTATTAGCCAATTCAGTACATTCTCCACACATTGCATTGTTTTTTTTTGCGTGGTGGTCAATAATTGATAAAAAAAAAGCAGAAGGTCCAACACCCATACTCTCATCGAGAGAAGTTTAAAAGGGAATAACATTCGCTGATGTCATTCTGAAACTGATCCGAAACAGTCTGGCTGGTTTTCACTCAGCTGCCATTGGTCAGTGTGTATACAGTTTTTGTCTCTGTTTCAAAATCTTGAAATAAAAGTGGAAGAACCTTTAACATGACTTAAGAAAAAGGTCACCACTTGAAAATGGTTTCAGCTGTTTTGCTGTTAAATGTGAAATTGCAAAACTGGTTTCGCCTACATAATTTGAATTTATAACACATTCTAATGAGAAGCTTGTCTATTTTTCATACTGTTTCAAATACTGAGAAATTTCTCCAGACTCTCGGATTGGTGTTAAACAAAAATTTTTATCTCATAGCATATAATGCATGAAGTTGAATCTCTTTGTTTTCTAAAACTGTATTCTCATGGTCCTTGAAGTTTGAAAGTTTGTATCTCCCCTCTTTCCCTTTTTATCTTTTCAATATCTGGACATTTTAATTTAATTTAGCAATATCATTATACTTTAACTTTATGATGAAGTAGATTTTGGGTGTAACGAAAATTTAATAATTTAAAGTTTAATTTAAAAATTAAATATTAGAGAAATGAAGATTAAACTGGAAACTTTGATTTATAATAATATTATTACATAAATTTAATAACATTAATTCAAATTACAGTATCCAAACTCTATGCACAGGCTCTAAGCTAGCTTATGACAGTAGTAGCTGTGACAATAGTATACAAACAGCATACTGACAGGTTACAGTTTTGTGTGCAATATGATATTTCGAAGGCTGAAGTATGACAGTTCGCTCTATTTCTTGTCGCTATGATTTCTCTTAGCAAGTTATGTTGCCGGAAAAGACCTTGCTTCACAAAGTCACAATGTAGTATTGTCAGGTGTAATTATGGCTTGAGATTTGTCAAAAGTGAACTCATTCATTGAAGACAAAATTAAATATTTCTATTTTTGCAAGTTATATCTGACATAGTATTTTTTTCTTTCATTCTGTTTATTTTTATTGGGGTAGCAAAATGAATTTCTAATAAAGAAAAATACAAACAAAATTATTAAAAATTAAAATCTATTAAAACATCCCTCAAGTGCTAGTAAAATTTTATGGCCCATCTAATGGGCACAACACACTAGCAAACAGATACCTAAAATTCAGTGTCTGTGTGTTTTAATACAAGCTTGAACAAGCTGTCAGGGGAATGCAGACGAGTGAGCAGTAATTAACTTGTGGACTTACCCACTTAAGGGTGGGTTTGGAATGAGAAGATACCAGCTATCACCAAAACAATTACCAGGCATCATTAGAGGTTATATCGGTGATTCTTCCCACTGTCACGTTTGCACCCTAGCAGAAAGGCAAGATAGAAACCAGGAGTTTAAAACCCTTGTGAATTAGGCACTCAGAACTTTGTCTTTAGAAATCTAGACTTTCACTTTTTGCAGTAGATGTGCAGAGCTCAAAGGGCTCATGGTATTGTTTGCCTCTTTCTCTTGGCTTTGTACAGAAAAACAGTCTGTTGTTAGAATCAGAGACATAGAAGAAACCTTTTGAAGAATACATGTTTTGAAAGCACAGAGCATTCTATAGACTTGCCATACCACTGTAGAGCATAAAATGTTGTGGCAAGAGGCATTTTGGAGATCATCTTCTTAATGCGTCTGATTTCAGAGCTGAAGAAAGGGAGGTCCAGAGAGGGTAAGCATGATCTCGGTCACTTATCCAAGTAGAGCTATTGCCGTTAAATGTGACCCTGAGTGCAAGGTTGGGGTCACATGACTTCCATGCTCATTTTCAATGGCATGGGTGCTAGCTCTTTTGAGAGAGAAGTTCTTTACTGTTTGTTCATTTCAGTGACTTTTACCCACTCTCTCCTTCTTTCTTTTTTGTCTATTTTATTGAGTATGCTATTACAGTGGTCCCATTTCCCCACCCTTTACACCTCTGCCCTGCACCCTATCCCATCATCTCCACACCTCTTAGTCCATGTCCATGGGCTGCACACACCAGTTCTTTGGCTTCCTAATTTCCCACACTACTCCCAGCCTCCCCTGACCACTTTTTTTTTGGTGGGGTGGGGGGTCAACATTTTCCCACCACCACTTTCCCCAGCCCCGCTCACCCCTACCTCCCACCCTCAATCCTTCCCCCTTTGGCTTTGTCGATGGATCCTTTATGCATGTTCCTTGATGACCCACTCTTTTTAATTGTCATCCAGCAATCGGTAGAATTACTAGCTTGTTTAGTGGAACTTTTTCCACTGCAAACACTTTTTGAAAGAAAAACTGGGTCTGAATACAGCCTCTGATACGTACTAGCTGCTGTGATAACTTGGATAAACCACTTCAGCTTCTCTACATCTTGGTTTTCGAGTATTCACCTTAGAAGGAACAAATTCATTCCTAAGACTTCTCCCAACTGGGACTCTATGACCCCCTGGCCATGGAGTTATCTTGCCCTGGCTGTTGGTATCATGCGTCTTTTTTTCCTTGACCGATGGGAGTTGTGGCCACAAAGACCAGCTAGTTAGTAATCGATTCAGTTCCATTCTCTCCTTTCCCTTCTCCTGAGAGTCCTGGTCTTTCTGATTTTGTTTCCCTGTCCGAGCTGATTGTTCCCTTTTCCTGCGGCATTCTGAGTCTGACGCTTAAGTGCAGCGTGGAGAGGTCTCTGTTCCTCACTTCTTTACCAGAGATAATTGTTTTCTTGTCTGGACGGATGCTTCTCTCTCTTGCTGTTTATTAGTTTACCTGGGATCTTCAAATGCAGTTGGCAACCAGCTGTGCTGTTTGTATTGAGGATTGTGCCTTTAGCATTAGCTTGTAGCCATATTAACTTTGTGCAAGGCAGGTTGGCATTTAAGGTGTTGATTCCTATCTTGCCCCCTTTTCACTTTACGCTCCATGGTCTGTGGGACCTCCTGGAAGTTAAGACAGTTTTGTAAGAAATCTCACCTCACTCAGCTTGTGGACTTGTAAGATAAATCATGGAGCATGAGAGTTAGAAGGAATGGTAGCAGGCATCTCATCTTCATTTTATGGATAGGGAGAGATACTGAGGTTCAAGGAGGTCTAGGGACTAAAATCAGAGAGCCAATTAGTGGCTGAGCTAGAAATTGCACCAAAGTCCCCTGCATCTGAGTCCAGGGCTTTTTCCAGTATTTCCAACTGTTTCTCAGATAGTCTATATAAAGGTTTGGCATTTCTGTAGAGTTGTTCTCTAGGCACCCCTTCTGAGTAATGCCAGCTGTCCATGCAGAGAGTGGGGCACTTAGCCAGTGCTGGGCCAAAGCTGCCTGCAAAGAGAAGTTGAGTGAATACGTTGACATTTTCAGCCCATGGCAGATTCTGCTTTGTCTTTCCGGCTTCTCATCTGACCTGATGCTTCAGTGGAAGAGTGATTACATGTGCAGTTGAACTAACAATTGTGTGTAATTTTCAGCCTGCCTTATTCGTTAACGTTTTCTTCCCACACTTCCATCACATGCCAGGGCATATTTGCTTCATAATTACACTGGTAGGGACTTACCTACATCGTTTGGAAAAGGATTGCCTAAAGTACTTATTTACTTGTGCATAATAAATCTTGATTGATACCTTGGTAATCTCTGAGAACAATCTGAAACTCCCTCCCACAATGAGGAGGATTGAAGAGTCAGGGAAATGGGTGACAAAAAATGAAAAGAAAGGAAAAGGAAAGAAAAGAAAAGAAGTCCGTTGTTCCTCAGTGATTAAGAGAATTAGAGATGATTTGGAATCTCCATGGACAATTTTACTTTTGGGGGCTTGTATTACAGTCAGGATCTTTCATAGAATCATAAGAGTTTGTGAGTAGAGATGTCATTAGTAATCATCTAATCCCATCACCTCATTTTCAGTGTCCTTTTCAGAGGAGGACACTGTGATCCCAGAGAGCACAAAGGTTGCACTCTGACCTCATTGCATATCTAAGACTGTAAGGTGAGTCTGAATTCAGAAGATCAGGTATCCTTTATCTGAATACCAAGATGTAGCAAAGGATAGAGAACTGTAGCCTACATAGGGAAACACATTGCACCATTTTAATAGACCATGAACAGGGTAGTTTTGAAATTCTAAAAAGGTACTAGTTTTGATATAAAGAGGAAAGATAGTGAAAAACCTTCAAAGTTATAGGAAAGTGTTATCTATATCTTAATTGCTTGCTTAATGATGAAACTGTTGCTAAGGGCCATGACTCCTAAACTTCAGTCTGCCATCAGCTATTTCTGATGTGTAAGTCACAGATTCCTTTGTCCCTCAGTTCTTATACCACTCATAGTGATGTTAATACCTGTGTCTTTCTTTAGTATCATTCATTTATTCAGCAACACTGACCAGAGGCCAGGTCTTGGGTTAGCTGCCCACAGAGATTTAGAATCTAACACAACATGATTGAAAGATTAATGTAAATGCTCAAAGTCAATTATTCTCGACTCTTGAATCAAAATATATGCATAAAGATCCACAAGTATACAAACAGTTTGTAAACCGCTATTTTGAGCTTATTGTACTTGGTGGTAGATGATACCATGTAATGGTCGGTTGTTTTTAAATTTTGATGATCTATGTAAATGTTTCAAGATGACTTCAATATGAAGGAAAACTTGAGCAAACACTAGTTAGCTTTATTGATGAGGATGACAGTGATGATAGTCCCATGGTATCTTTAGAGAGACTTGAAGCTTTGCTAGTATTTATTGTCATTTTACCTGGGGCCCCACCTGCAGAGGCAGGGCCTTGGCTACTACCTGGCCTTTTGTAGTCTTTTCTGTTCTGCTGTGCCTTGATTTGCGTGGTCAGACGATTGGCTCCAGCAGTTTGTGATCCTGTGGCTCGTAATGTTTTAAGTGCGGTGGGACATAATAGGGAAGACCTATGGCAAGTAAGGTCCATGTGGAGACAAGAGCAAAATGTACTGTTTCTAAGAAATGGCTTCTTTTGGATTGCGGTGTTTTCCTTTATCCTTCCAGCAGAAGGGTGGTGCCATGGTGAAGACCATGATCTTGTGGTTGAAGACCGACGCCCATGCTTAAGCTTTGATATTTGAGCACATTAATTCTCGAAGCTTTAGTTTCCTGGTCTGATGAATGTGGATAATCATAACGCTGCCTCATAGAATGGCTATGAAGATTATGTGGCTACTAGAAAACTGCTTAGCTTATAGTAAGCCCTTAGTAAACACTTGTTATTTATTGTCAGTCAGTGGCATTCTTGTACCTGTGAACAGCTAAGAGGAGACTGAAGCGCAACAGAGAGGGTAATAATTGAAACTTATTAGGTTCTTCTTAATTTCTTTGCATTTGGCTACGGTTCCTAAAAGATCAGTGCGTGGACACCCCTAGCTCTCTGACTCCCATCAGAAGTAGGCATCTTGCTCAGAGGAGGGCCATTTCTCTTGTTTTCTTCTCTTCTCATTGTGTTTGTGTATTTTCACAGTCTCTGTGGAGATCTTCCCTTTCACTTCTTGCTCTCATGATGATTGTAAGTTTAGAGTGAAACTGATCTAGAACCAGAGGAAGTAAGAGCAGGGTAAGTTTTGGTCCAGCAAAACCAGGCCTCACCCCTGCTTTTCTGTGTTTGTGGTGGATGTCTCTGAGAAACTGAGAAACCCCAACTGACATGTTCAAGTTTATTCCTTCACTAAACGTGTGAGGTTTCCTCAAACCCATTTATCAAAATGAAGAGCTGTAATCAAGATTTCAGAGAAGGGAAATGCTATAGAATGTTAGATCCAATTGGGACTTTACAGACATTCATTTTGCAAAAGAGTATTCTTTCTTGTTGAAGGTCACACTGGGAAAGGTGAGACTAGAACTGGGGCCATAGGGACTCTGTCATGTTTATTGTCTTCCTTGGATCCATCTTGCATGGATTTATTTTCCTTATCTACAGTTTTCACTCTTAGTAGATTGTTGTTCCAAGGTAAAAGCTCTAGCTTCTTATTTCTCCATATAAGACATTCACTACACAAGCTCACTTTATCTTCCAAACCTTTTCTTTAAATATCATCCCTCAGCCCCTCATTATTTAGTACAAGTGATCTGCTCCTTACCCGACAGAAATGCCTTGTTTCTTCCTTGAGCTCATGGTATTTCCAGGCATTATCCTTCTTGCTCCATTTACCTGTTAGAGGCAACTGGCTTTCAAAGTCCTTGTTAAGGGTTTCCCCAGCCAAGCCTGCCTTAGTTTCTGTGACACACCCCAGTTTTTTTGTAAGCTTTGTGTTTTTCTCGTTCTCACTTCACACATATAAATATATCTTCCTGAGGTGGGCTTTCAGCTTCTTGAGCACAGGATGAGAATCTTGATTCATCTGGAGCTCCAGTACCAGACAAATAAATTTATTCATTCATTAAATTAACAGACATTTTTATTGAGTACCTAGCATGTATCAGGCTCTGGGGTTGGAGGATATAATTACTTCTCCTCTCAAGTATTCAAGAGTTTAGCTTGAGATACCGTCAAGCACAGAGGCAGAGTGGTGTGGGGTGCGTGTGGTGACGGCAGTATTCCAGGTGCTGTGGAAGTGCAGTGCGAGCATATTCAACTTGACCCGGAGGATAGAGAACCTGAATTGCGTCTTCAAGGACTAGTAGGAGGTGATGCTATGGATCTAAATGAGGCACGATAGATAAGACATCAGTTTTAATTGAGAGTTAGCTTGGTAGAAAGGGAACAGAGATAAAACCCAAAGATCCGGTAGAATTTCTAGCAGAATCTAAATGCTGAGAAATGACCTCAAAAGCAGCATAAAACTGCTACAATAGGGAAGTTTGGGGAAATAATGATTAAAATCTATTATTTAAGAAATTAATTCTATATGACTTTACATCGAATCCTGATAAACCTTTAAAGGTCACCTAATTTCATTCTCACCATTAAACTAATACAAAGAGTAGAAAAGGATGCAGAGCCCTCAAATAAAAACCTAATAATGAAAAGTAAAACAAGTAGAGAAAGAAACACTACAGAATGATCTTACGAATATATGTACAAAAATTCAATACAAAATAGCATATTTAACTCATTAATATATAAAACACCATAACTGAGATGAAGTAGGACTTTTTCTAGAAGGGCAAACCTGGCTCAATATCTGGAAATTTAGCATCATGATTCATGACATCATTAAATTAAGTGAGGGGCACGGAGATGATTGTATCAGTGGATGTTAAGGAGGGAGATATAGAGATCTCCGAAAGGGATGAGTAGCCAAGGAGATCAGCACTTATTCACTCGCCCATTCATGCACAGCATATTTTCGAAGGGCCCCCTAACCAGGCGCTGGAGCTTCCAGCTTATTGGAGCAGATCAGCAGGTGGAAAAATAGTTTTTGGGAGACTAGTAGAAGTATGAAATAAGTCCTAGAAGAGGCTAGAATTAAGCTCCTCCTTTTAGGGGGAAAGTTTACAGCATCGGAGATATTTTAGCTGCGTCAAGACTTAAAGAATCAAAAGCCTCAGCAGGAAGCGAAGGGAGTGAAACGGCATGAGCGAAAGTTCGGGGTCATGAACGTTCATTATAAACCCTGGGAACGGTGTCACTCGGCCACTGTGGACATACTGGAGAATGATACGAGAAGATGCCATGAAGGTCACCTGCAGACAAATACTTGGCCAGACCCCGGCCTTCTGAGGAGGTGGAGCTGGAGGTGCCTGCATGGGGAGAGTGATGTCAGGGTAATAGATGGTGCTGGGGATGATGAAAGGCATTGGAGTCATTGATTTGCATATAGATGCTTAAATTTCCATCTTTCATACTCTCCCAGAAGGATTCTATGGTCAATTGGCAATGTGGGACTGCTCGGGAAATGTGCTTCTTTGCCTTCGGAATTACTGCGTCCTACATTAACCCATTTTTTAAAAGTTTCTATAGTGGAATAACTTTAGAGTTACGGAGAGGTGGCAGTGATCGCATTAACCTATTTTTAAAATGTACAAATAAATTTATACTACGAAAGCGCCTAGTGCATTAAACTTTTCAGACCTTTATTTTATCCTGCAGGTTTCCACTTACACTCACTTTAGTCATGCTGAAAGCAGAACAGACACTTTCATCCCCTTTTAGTAGAAGAGCGAGAATCAATTTAAAAAAAAGCATAACAAAAATTAGTGCTTCTCAACCTGAAAGATGGGCCTCGTTTTGGCAACTATATATTTTTAGTCTTCTCAAGTGATTCTAAATATGCACCTAGGTTTAAGAACCATGAGCAATCTCGACGTTCGTGGTTGTTTTACTATATTGGTTTTGCGCTTGGCCTGTAATGATGATTTCGGGACGGATAAAATATGCTCCCTGCCCTTTCAAGAGATGGACAGTTTAGTAAATGTATCTGGACACAGCATGTGCACAAGATACTGGGGAGGAAGAGGAAAGGGAAGACCGGGCCACCAGACTGAAAAGCCAAGGTTACTGGCTTCAGTAACAAAAGCCCCCTGACTGTCAGTGTATAGTTCTTCTCATTGATAATGTCATCTTTAGTGAGAAAACTATGTTTCCAACGGTTTTCCTCTCCTCCCTTTTAATAGCACTGTGTAATCTGCGAAGCACTTTAATACTGTTGTCTCATTGGTTGCCATAAAAGCTCGCAGGAAGAGTTGAGGAGGATAGAGCTTTCATCTTAATTTTGAGGGAGTGGAAGTACCCAAGGCACCCCATGGGGACAGGGAGGCTGTTCAAGGTCATGTCTCTCATCCTGTATGACCTGCTGCTAATGCCCAAGCAACACTGTAACCCCTACTTTCCCCTGCACCCCATTTCTCCATTGCCCTGCCACATGCAGAGACCTTTACTTTTTTCTTGCATTTCCACTGCTCTTTGTCTTTACAGACATCTGGAGTTAATCATGTAGCCCTCTCAATTAATTCAGTTCAATTAATAAATTACTGGGTGGATTTGGGGTGGGAGCGGGTGCAGGGTGCCTTCCTGGCCTCCCTGCTGCTGGAGAGCCCTTGCAATCAGGCCTGGAGAGCTCTCCCGAGCAGCGGCTGCTGAGGCTCAGCCCCAGCCCGCGGGCTGCCTGCAGGGGTGATTGGCTCACTCTGACAAGCGAGCCATCATCTTTTCTTTCCTCACATAGTGTATTTTAATCTGATTAGAACAGCACCTGGGCTGGGCTGGTTTGTCCCCCTCCTAGTTAAGTTTTCCGTAAAGGTCCAGCATGATATCAAGTCAGCATAGCTCTCGATGGGCCATTTCTTTGACACGTGGGGCTGACCAGTGCATTACAGGTATTGGATATTCTGGCCCCTGGCCCCTGAGTGCCAGAAATTACCCAGACATAGAGGCAAACAACATTCTCACCCTCCAGATTCCAGGTGCCCCTCGGTGGCGAGCAGAACCGCTTTTGCCAGAGGGACCATTTTAAAGTATCTTGTCCTTTTTCAAGAATAAACTTTGGAAGTCCCTTAATGCCTAAATAAGTTTAAGCTCCTCAGACTTGCATGTGAAGCTGTCTGTTCCATTCCATATTTTAGTGCTGTTGCTAACTACTTTTTCTCCCTGCCCCACTGCCGCACTAAATGTAAGGGGCTGTGTACTTTTCTGTCCATGTAACTATGCTAATGTTGTTCGGGCCCATCCTCGGGCTCAGCACTCAAGGTCTGTCTGCAGGTCACTGCGTCAATGAGATCTTCTGTGACTAGCAAGAAGTGATCTTGTCTTTTTCTGTAGCAACACTTTTTAGATCCTCACTTAGGTAACTTATCACCTCCTTTAGGTACATATCATCATTTAAATAGTGTGATCATTATTTCAATAGATTATTACAATTGAAGCTTTTTAAAACCTTCCTGGCATAACACTCCTAGCACAGGAACTCCTTCAGGTTAGGGATTGTTTTTTATGTATCTCCATTTCCATGGAGTGACAGGCACTAACATAAGTAACTGTTAGAAGAGAGTTATTTAACATTAGTTAGTGGGAGTGTTGCATTTTTCTTTCCCTCCTCTCCCACCTCCTTCTTCCTTCATGCATCTTCTTTCTTCTTGCTTCTTCTCAGAGAGAATTTTCAAGATTTCATCAAGTATGGATCAAGGTGAAATAATAATTAAGTGAGATATATTGCCTCCATTTTCATGCTTCCATAAAAACAACTATTTTTTTTTTTTCAATTCCAGATTCCAACAATGTCTCACCCCTCTTGGCTGCCGCCCAAAAGCACTGGGGAGCCCCTTGGCCATGTACCTGCACGGATGGAGACCACCCATTCCTTCGGGACACCCAGCATTTCAGTGTCCACTCAACAGCCACCCAAAAAATTTGCACCTGTAGTTGCTCCAAAGCCGAAGTACAACCCATACAAGCAACCTGGAGGTGAAGGTAAGTACAGGGATTTCAGGGCTGGGTACCCAAAGTGGGAGAGTTCAACATAATAAAAGTCATTTACAGCACGATGTTGTGTCAGAAAAAGGCAGATCCAGGGTTTGTAGTGTGTTTCTCAGAGTTCATGGACTATCAAAGGGTAAAGAATACCTGGGAACCATCTAAGCTAACTCTTCCTTTAGCGATAAAGATACTGAGACCTCTTAGGGTTACACGGTGAATTAGGACTAGTGCCAAAACCAGAACGCGGGTCTCTTCCTTTAGAGGTCACTGTCTGTCTGCTGAATTGTCTTCTACCCCCTCTCTTGTCCTGTAGAAATGTGTCTCCCCCCCGGGGGACTCTCCCCCTCACCATCGGGCAAGTGTCTGAAAATGCTGCCATGTAGTGGCCGAAAGGGAAGCCCACATGAAGTGAAACTAAAGAGGCACCTGGGATCGGTTTGCCTTCTCTGGCTACTGCTCCTCCTCTAAGCGGCTGTAGGATAGAGTTGTCTGGAGAACTCTGCGAGATCCGCATTTTTTGAAACGCATAGGCAAATGTGAATGAAGCCTAATTTTAGGGGTTTTAATAGCAGTACATTCAGTTTACATCCAGTGAAGTTTGAAGAGCTACACGAGCTCAGCATGTCAGCTGTATGCATCTGTGCGCATTCACACAGTAAACCCCGAAGGGAGCATAAAGAATGCCATACGTTTGGTCAAAGAGTTTCTACATTTTTGCCCATCGGTGACGGCAGTTCAAACCCATGCAGCAATAACTCATAACTAACAAACAGACGAACGTTAGACTTCTGGTGGCTGAGAGAGAAGAGGCAGAGAAAAGAGATTCAGATGCCCCTCCTCTATTTTTTCTCCCTCACCCTGCTTTAAAAAAAACAACAAAACACTACATTCTTTCTAGGATGTTTCTACTTCGTTCTTAGATTAGTGTTTGTTTTTTTTTTCCTAGCAATTTTGTGTGAGACCCTTTCACACTGTGGGACATAGTTCAGCCTCTCTCTTTTCAGTCTAGTCCTCCCCCTGCCCTCAGTCGACACTTTACTAGCCTGTCCGTATTGGAGGACTGAAGTCAGAAGCCTAGCCCAGGCGTCGAGCTGGGTAAGGTGGCTGGATGCGGAGGCAGGTGGTAAGGTCAGGCACCAGCATTCGTGGTGAGCTGTGACTGGGGGCCTTCCGGCATCCTTTGTCCAGAAAGGGCAATGGCAAGACTGTCAGAGAGCTGCTGTGGAAAAACCGCAAACGGCGCCTGCGGTGCTCTGCTGCTCTCCGTGGCAGTGCCTGAAGTTATATTGGTCTTGAAGGAGGATGCGTCTCTGCAGTTAAACAGAATTTTGTGGAACTGGTTTCCTTTGGCTCATTGCTCTTCCGTGCTAGCGGGACTTGGGAATGGGATCTGGAAGAGAATCCCTCTTCACGAGGACAGGAGGAGCCATATGTTGGCTTTCTCATTTGTTTTCTCAATATTTCCCCTGGTCTGCTCACCAGGAGGATGTTATTTCGTCTTCTAACTTTTGGGGAAAGCTAAAAGGGACTCCCCTCTAAAATGAAGGGAATAAAGACAGTGTCCCTTGTGGCGTAGGAGGCAAATGTGTGAAGAAGTCTGAGTAGGTTTGATAGTTGATGCACACCCGAGGGTCAGGGTGGAGACACATCCTATATTAAGTCGGCTAATACATAGCATGCAGGAGAGGGGGGAGAGAAGCATATCATGGTGTCTCTCAGACTCCTTCACTCTGAGTGCTAGGAACTATGGAGAGTTGGATCGTGGGCGTCTCTCCCTGCCTTGAGATGCTCCGCCTTCCTCACTATACTAGGGGAGGTTCCCTTATTATCTGTCCTGTTCTCTAGGGACACTGGTGTAATCTCTGATACTCTGCATCTCTTTGTTCAACTCTTTTTTTTTTTTCTTAACATGTCATTTACACCCTTTTGTCATCTACCAAAATCTTACTTGTATCATGTTCTCCAAAATGTCTGACTGTGGCCTAGATCAGAAGTAATCACTTCCTTCTCCCAGCTCCCACATACGTCTCACTCTGACTATCAGGTTGTTACTTTTGTTATTTCTGCTGTTTTTGCTCTGTCAGGCATTGAATGTGTAGTCTACGTGAGGCACTGGGATTTTTCATTATCATTTTATTGCCTTCTCCAATAACCCCACAAAGTAAGTGTCTTTTCACGTAAAGAAACGTAAACTTAGAGAGGAGAGGTGTCATTCTCTATGGTTTTGTGGCTACCAAGTTTTTGAAGGGAGGCTGTTGTCCTCACCCAATGTGCTTGTCCTATTCATGGCATATGTGGCGCTCGGGCCCCATATGATAGATACTTTCTTACTTCCTTATAAGAATGTAAGCTTTGTTTCCCCATTTAAGCAACAAGACATGGTTTCTCACTCGTCCTTATGTTCCTCTTGGCTCTTATTATGCTACTGTGTTTTTAGTAGGAATGATTGTGTATGGTCAAATGTATGTCTGTATGTTCGTATGTATGTATATATTTGGATGGATGGCGGATGGCTGGATGGGTGAATGCCGCGCTCAGTAATTCTTTCCTTACAGTAAACAGTTTGGAATATGGCATCCTCATCTGAAACAACTCAGTCTCATTTAATTTCTGAAATCTAGATTCTTTCTTGCAATTCTGCCAGTCTCTCTTTTTAATATAACCTTTTTTTGAATACGTGAAGGAAAAACATTTCCCTTGCATAAATGCATTTTAAAGGCAAATATGGGGAAAGGTTTATGGATATTCAGACTTTTTAAAATTTAGCTACATCTTTTCATCTGCTGTATATCATGATATGATATTTGTTAGAAGTATAAGATTTGCTTTCCTTCATATCTAACCTAAATGTTAGTGCATTCTCTGTTACTCTAGCCATTTTTATAATTCATGTTGCTTTTGTTTAAACTTCTGTACATTTTAAAATTTATATCCATTTTCTTTGTCATTTTTGTCCCTTTAAAATGTTCTATGCCATTAGTGAAATCCCCAGAGGGTAGGTAATAGTTTTTGTTTACAGGGCGACTTGATGATGCTGGAGTCTTATGCCTCAGCTCACGCCATCCCTTTGCTTTTAGTATATACTCTCTGAACGTCTGTCCCATCAAGTCTTTTCATTCAAGGATAATTCAGAGACTGACCTCCAATAACCCAATAAAAAAGATAGAAAGTTAGAATTAATGGAAATCACATAGCCCACTCCCCCCTGCCCCGGTGAAAATGTGAGAGTTGGAGTACAGAATGTAAATTGTTTGCTCAGAAATACACAGCCCACTCAAGGCCCAGTTGGCACTAGACCCAAGTTGCCCTCTGAGTCCAGAGTTATCCAGGATGTCATGTTATATTCTGGTGAGGTCTCTTTTTCA
Organism: Mormoops blainvillei; assembly: GCA_004026545.1. Classification (NCBI taxonomy): domain Eukaryota; kingdom Metazoa; phylum Chordata; class Mammalia; order Chiroptera; family Mormoopidae; genus Mormoops; species Mormoops blainvillei. The sequence continues at coordinate 10,819 of PVJD01011002.1, read as the reverse complement.
CCACACTGTAACCTCTTTATGCATCTCCATACCATTCTTACCACATGTCTTCTAACTGATGTACTTGTGTATAAACCTGTCTCCTTCAGTAGCCTCAGGATGTTCCGAAGCAGGGCTGCCTGACTCATGACTTTACTCCCAACAGCACCCGGCAAGGGACCTGACACCTAACAGGTACTCAGCTATCTTGGAGATAATAGTTAAGCCAGAGCAACATAAACCTGCTTGTCCAGGCACAGGTTCTAGCTTCTCAAATACTTACTAGGCTTTATGGTTCTGCAGCTCAACCTTCGCATTTGAATTATTTTTAGTCTCCTCTACCCGTCCCTTCAGCTTTTTAGCGCAGGAGTAGTTTAAACCACTTAAAGAGTAGCTTAAACCAGGAAGTTACGGATTACATTTCTCACCTTGGTTATTATATCAGTCGTTTCTGGGGTTTGCTTTCTCATTTTTTAATTCTGACTGTGAAAGTGGAAAAGTATCCACATGTTTTCCACATCAACTTATATTTATGTGATACCATATGTTATAATTTTCTTTTATAAGGTATTCTGCTAATAATCTTTCTCTAAAGCGCTTAGGCACACTTAAAAGTAGGGTGTGCTTTTTCTTCCCCAGTTAGTAGCTCTTTAGGCCGTAGGGCCTTTTCATTTTACTACCATTGTCCTCATATTTTTCCCTGATTTTTTTTTAACAACTTGTGTTTCCTCACCTGTTTGGAATGCCCCTGTATTCCCAAAAGCCCTTTTGTGCCCTGTACGATGTGCTTATGAGCCAATATGTATATTTTATTAAGTTTTGTCTTCATATAAATGTTACCGTGTTAAGTGTCTATGTTTTGTTGAAAATTTTGGTTTGTATGTATGTATGTACAGTTTTGCCTCATCAACTTCTAGTCCAGACTAATGAAGACAATGGGATGATGTGATTTTTCTTTTGGTCTTTAAGGTACTAACCATCAGTGTTCTTTGTCCTATAATCAGGACCCCACTGTCCTTGCTTCAGATTTGAAGAAAAAAAATGAACAGAAAAGCAAAAAGAAAATAAAGCCTTAGACTTTTATGGCAGAAAAGGGTATAAATCTTTCTTTTACTGTTTTCTTGGCAGAGACCAAACTATGTAATATTTTCTACTTTACTTATACAAAATTTTCTGGGTATTATTTTGACATTTACATGTCATTTTAAATCCATCATTACAATAGATTATCAGATAGAATGATTTGTAAAGTTTGCAAGTTTGTAAAGCCTTGCGGCCTGGAGTTGACTTTCTCTAATCTCTAATGAAAAAAAACAACAACAATTTTTAAGGTAAGATTTTTGAAAAAGTAAATCCATAAATACATATGATACTGATTTAAGGTGACCCTTTCAGTATAATACCTTTATATTTGTACGGTTTTTTATAGTTCGCACAGTGCTTCCATGTTCACTGTTACTCAGTTCTCAAGAGCGCATCTTTCTCTCGCTCCCTGAGTCAGGCGGAGCAGATGTTATTGCCATTTTACCAAGTGGTGACCTACCAGGAGTGAAATAACTTATTCAGTAAGAGGAGTGAAATAACTTATTCAATAATCACGTAGCTAATGAAATAGCAGAGTCAGTCTCTGCTCTTCGTGCCTAGGACTCCTGCTGATTTTAAAGGGTTCTATTTATTGGTGATCGAGCTAGACAGCCTCGTTGATGTTAATTCCATTTTATTTCATCATCCATTTTTGAAATTAATTTTAAAATGGTTGCCCTTTTCACACAGTATTCCTACATATGTTTCCTTATACACAACTATGTTATATAAGGCCTCTGTTTTCAGTCTTTGCCTACCTTGCTTTGCCCAGACCCGTAAAGTTAGACCAGAATAGGCGGAATAAATTCTATTCAATGAAGGAGCCCCCCCCCCCCCCCCCCCCCGCCACTCTCTTTGTGCTGTTCGTTACCCTGAGGTTATTAATCCATTCCTTGCAGGGGGAGGTCCTAGTTATAGGTGATTGCTAAGTTAGTGTAGACATAGAAACTAGAACAAAACACCATTATGAACAACTGAGCCTCCCTTGATGGAGGTGACAGCCAGCTTGTTCCCATTTTGCATTCATTCCAGAGCCATTCTCCATGTCTTAATCACAAGGACTTTGAGTAGCAGCACTAGAGAAATATTTGAATGTTATCTATTCCAGTTTTCTCACTTGTCAGATATGGAAACTCAGTAGGCAAGAGAATAGAATGGCTTCCAAAATTATCCAAGAGTTTTGGGCTGCACTGGGTCTAGAATCCAGCTTTCCTGACTGTGCTCATTCTAGTGTATCTCTGTTGTCTCACACTGGGTAAGGCACAATTGCAGTGTGGTTTCTAGGGATTGGTGCAGTGTTGGATTATTGATACTTGGTGAACTAAGCCATTAGTGATGTGAAGTCATGTAATCTGGTTAGGCAGGATATGTGCTTTCTCAACACACAACTATAATGTGAGGAACCTGGGTAGCCACTTATGGCAATATAATTAACAATGTAACTTAGGATGGGTTACCCCTACCATTTTTATGTGGAGCATACAGGCCAATTTTATGCTGCTTCTCTTCTTACAGTCAGTCAAACCTTTTTCTTTTTTAAACCTGAAATAATCGGTGGTTGAAAATATATGAGGACTGTGAACTCTGAATAGTGATATCTAAATATTTAGACTCGCAGTGTGCTCTGCTGTCCCTGGAGTCCTACAGCCTCTGTTCCTTGCCAGGAAAGGTAAACCTGGGCTGTGACTTTGGAGGCACGAATAGGAAACATCTTCTTTATGTAGTCCTGACACTCCTGTTAAGTTGCCAGCAATCACAGAAGAGCAATTATAGTTTCTCAGATGTTTGTTTTAATTATGCATGGCCTGTCATGAGGACAGTCACAAAGTCACTGAAACATCGGTGATTCTAACGAGACTCAGGCTTGACTGGTGTGCCCCTTTTCCAACTCAGGGTAAGCATCTTGAGCCTCATCTGTCACTGTGGTGTGCAGCACATGAGCTTTAATTTTCAGAGCCTCAAGAGGGAAAAAGGTCAAGCTGTTCATTCATTAAAGGGTTAGATATTAATTGTATTAATTTGATCTTTATGTTGCTTATTCCTATTCTCGAAAAGAACTTGTGATTCTTTAGGTGACATCAGAGCTTGCCTTACTGACTCTCAAAAGGGACACCGTTCAGCACTGATTCGATAGGCAGGGCATTCACATTCAAGCCTCCATTGCACATTGACCTTGAGCATGACACTTGACCATTCCACAAAGCCTTCATTTATGCAATTAGCTGGTAATATTACCTTTCAAGATTATTTTGAGGATCATATACAACAATGAGTGTGAAAATGTTTTATAAATGATACAATACTTCACAATGCTAAGGAATTAGTATTATATAGTTATTTAACCATTATTTTCTTAAAGTAGATTTTGTCCCAGGCACTTTTCTAGGTGCTAACCTAATGACAATGAGCAAAACATAGATTAATCCCTGCCCTCATGGAACATACTTATTGCTGTAATAAAACTTTTTATTAATAATAAGTATTATTGATATAATTATAAAATAATATTTACTTACTAGATGCATTTCACAATCTTATACATACTATTACTAATAATGATTCTAAATTTTAATACCAGTACTATAAGACTAACAAAGGTGTAGTAATATAATAATTATTATTATTAATGAATACTGATAAACAGTGATATCAGGATAGCACTGATAAATGCTGATAAAACTAATCACGGGGACAGGAATCATAGTGCCTCAATATTTCCAAACTGTAAAATTCTAGAACCAAACTGTAAAAATGATCTAATACAACCCCTTCAATTCCTAGATGAGGTTAGTTAATTCACTAATATATTTCTAGGAGTTATAGTGCCTTTGCCCTTGGAATGCTGTGACTCATGAGTTGAAATTGTTGAATACAGACAGGGGTTATTACCCCAACTTTAGAGGCTCAGAGAGGCCAGGTGGCTTGTTCAGTGTTAGAGGACAGTAAGTGGAGCAGGTGCACCTTGACCTGTGGGCCCTTCCATGGTTGCCATAGTTCTGTGCCACTGATGTGTTTGGGTGACTTGTTTAGAAGCTACAGCGATAGAATTAGTATATGTGAACAGAGTAGATTAAATGTTTTAGAACAAAAAGAAGTTTATGTATTGTTGACAAAATCTCTTTCATTTTGTAATGTCAGCTTAATTAACTACTGAAATGAATTCCTTAATAAGGTGATGGATTCCCTTTCTTTGACTTCAGAAACTGTGAATAATGCAATGTTGTGTGGTGAGGTGTTCTTTAATCTTCTTTATTTTTACATTATATAAATGTACAATACTATTGTCATCTAATATTTTAAGCCTGTATAAGCTTAAGTGTTTTTCAAGAATAAAAATAAATACAGAAAAACAATAAGGTAACTCCACACACCTATTAGAATAGCAAAAAAAAAAAAAAAAAAATTACATGCTACAGAGGCGGTAGAGAAACTGGATCTCTCATGCGCTGCTGGTAGGGATGTGTAAAATGGATGTATAACCGTTCTGGAAAACCCTTTGGCAGTTTTTTACCAAAGTAAACGTGTAAGTAAACAACTGCATATGATTCAGCCATTGTACTTCTGGACATTTAATCCAGAGACATGAACAGTTATATTTATACATAAACCTGTACGTGAATGTTCATGACAACTTTTGCATAATGTCAAAATACTGCAAAAAATTCAAATGACATTCAACGGTAAATGCTCGAACAGCCTCTGGTATGTTCATACAATGGAATAATACTATTCATCAATACAAAGGAATGAACCTTTAATACATGCAACAGCCTGGGCTGACTTCATGGGCATTATCCTTAATAAAAAAATAAGTCAGTCTCTAAAGGTTGCATACATTGTGTGATTTCATTTATAAGACATCATTGAGATGACAGAACTCTAGACAGGGAGAACAGATTAGTGGTTGCTAGGGGACAGAAAATGGGGATGGAGTGGGGCAGGGAGTAGGTGTTCAAACCAAGAAAAAGCAACAGGGAGCCTTTTTGTGGTGGTGGAACCGTTTTCTATCTTGGGTGTAGTGGTGGCTACATGAATCTATACATGAAATAAAATTGCAAAGAACTATAAATACACACAAATGAATGCAGGCTAAAAAATGATGAAAACCAAATAAGAACTAGTTAACAGTAATGTAATAATGTCAGTTTTCTGGCTTTGTATTATATTATATAGATACTGTGTTATATCTGTATCAGATGTTGCTGTTGGGAGAAGCTGGGTGAGCAGTGAATGGGACTTCTCATACTATGATGAGATAAATACCTACCTGTAGATTTCTTTATGATTTCTTCTCCTTCTCAAGGTGCCATCTTGCACACGCACTGAACTGCCTACACTACACTTTGAAGATCACCGTTATAATGCATGGCTTATACTGGTGGTTTTCAAAGCTGGCCAGACATCAAAAAAATTTAGGAAACACTTTTAAAAAAGAAAAAAAAAGTTTCTAGGGCTCATGTTTGTCATAAGAATCAGAATCAGAATCAGGGCCCAGGGCCCAGGAATCACCATTAAAAGAAAAAGAAAGAAAACAAAACTCCCCAAAGAACTCTGACTGATGCTCACCCAAGTTTGGAAACCAGTTGTTGATTTCATTAACTCTGGAGTCTAGTGTTTTAACACCTTGTGCAGCTTCTCCAAGTCTTGGAGGTACACACTCTCTGCTTAGTTAATAACGGTGGCTCTGGGAGTTCTATACCTCTTCTATCATATAAACAATGTAGAGATTTAGGGACTGAAATCCCTTCATATTGCTATGCTTTCCCTCTGTACTTTCATCATAAACACCAGTTTTCTGCATGTTGTCCAAGGGGATTTTAGTTGGAATCCAAAAACAAGTGGATTCCTCTAGAATGCCTCAGCAATACCCAAGCACCTGCGTTATAGAGCACTTGCGTTTGTGTAACAGCAGGTAGCGATACCTGAGATCTCAGCTGATTTTGGGTCACGACAGGTCTATGCAAATCATCTATAAATGGATTCATTATGGATATTATAAAAATAAACCTGACACCTGAGCCTTTGGGCAAATATACCATATAAAGAAAACCTACCCTAGAACAATGATTAACCCTAGAAGCTGTACAAGAAAAAAGATAACTCATGGTATTATATTTTTATCATCCTTCAATTTCCTGTAGTCAGAAACTGGACAGCTAAGCCCAGCACCAGGGACAGGTTCCGGAGATGCGACACTTTCGCCCTTTTAGGTACTTTGACATTCAACATTCTTCCTTATTTTCCCTTCTTTACATTGTTCTGTATGTTGCTATTTTCAAACAGAATAGACAGCCTGCTAGTCAAGATTGACATATGCTAGCCACCATAACCCATAAAGTTGCATTCTGTAAATTAAGTGCCATAAAAGAAAATGAAGGCAGTGTTGTGGGAGGAATTGGGAAAAGCTTCAGTGAGGAGGGGACATCTGAGCCAAGCTCGGAGAATGAGTTAATTGTTAGCCATGCAGAACAGGGTGGTGGACAACATGACACACCAAGCAAAGGGAACAGTGTGTGCAAAAGCAGAGAAAGGTGCCTGTTCTGACCCTTGTAATGTTGGCTGCTCTTTGCCGATGTCCCTAGGCAGTACATCTGGACTCCTGGGAGTAGCTTTGCAATATGAGCAGAGCAACTTCACCCGGAGTGGACTGAAGCATCTAGTATACTCTGAAAGAATAGCTCTAGGAATAGCTCCAGGAGGTGGGGTAGCTACAGGGAGGAGGCGCCCAGAAACAAGTGCATACCAATCTCATCGCTGGGCAAAAAGCACCTTCCTGATGGTGGTCCTGGCTAGAAGGGCTACGTCTTTCTTCCTCAAGCATCTACCATGCTGCGGAATGCAGTGTTGCTGCACGTATCATGCTAAGACAAAAAAAGAAGCGCAAACAGGCAATTCTCCCGAAACTAGGTCAAAGCAGCCTTTTTACCTAATCAAACACACACCCTTAAGAATGTGAGATGTGAGCCAACTGGAAATTTTTTTGTTTGTTTGTTGGGTCTGTTTTGCTTTTTTAACTTCTTTCCAGTTTGGGGCGATCCTGAGAAACAGGAAGCAATGAAAGAAGGACTTTATTATGAAATAAAGATGTGCTTGTGAGAATAGTTTCGGAGCACTTTCCCACATAATATCTAATTTAATTGCCACAATATCCTGTATTATTATTATGGTTCCTGCATTATTATGGATCCTAGAGACAAACAAGAAACCTGACATTCAGGTGACCTGCAGTGAGGCTTATGAACATAGAAGCCACATTTCACCAATTTTAGTGTTTTCCCTTAAGTGAAGTATCAGGACTACAGAAAAATCACTGTATTATAATCACTGATATTACTACTGAGAAAACAATTTCTTGTCAGAACATTGTTGTAAGGATATGAAAAACTTTTCAGTGGATTTGTTAGTTCATTTCATCTGGAGTCTGCTTTGCTTTACTGTTAAACCAGTCTTTTCAGCAACACCGTGAAAGATGGGGATCCTCACCCTCGATCTGCAGAGAATATAATGCAAAGTGAAAAAACTAGCATTGGGGGAAGCTAGGCTTTGAGCCCTGACCTCCTAACTCGAAGTCTAGTGCTTTTCCTCAGCACTGCAGTTCATCTCATATTAATGCTATTATTATTTTTTTATTAAACGAAGAAAAAGTTCTCACTGTTGTTTTCCTCCATGATTACCATTCAGAAGTGTTTGAAAATTAAACTTCTCCAAGTGACATGCGAAAATTGCTTAGAATCACCTGTGTGTGGGTGTGTACGGGATGATGTACTAAAGTATAAAACAGCCAGAGTAAGCTCTAGAAGTCATTACCAAGAAGACATTATTTCGGAAAGCTTTTGAAATAACCATTTGAAATATTCATTAATTCAGGTGAATTACTCCATCTTGCTTAAACTTGTTAGACATCATCAGTAGATTTATTGACACTAAAATGAAATTAAAACGACACTTAAAGTAGCTGATAATTTTGTTATTGATCTGTTCATATATGTTATAATGACTTAGTTTTATTAAGTGCTCCCTTCAAGAGAATTATTTACTGGGAAAGAAGTCTCCGAGTTATATAAAGTCTACCTAGAGATATTGGCATTTGAAATGTCCTTGAAATGTCATATGTTCCCACCCACTGCGGTCCTCAGTAGATAGATTTTACATTTTCATACCCCGCCCTCTGCATTTACTTCGCTTCCTCTGTTAGGGCCGATTCAGATGTGTGTCATGCCCTTTTTATTGAATAAGGCTTTGCAATAGATAGGACAGGAATGCAAACACATCCTAGCCCTTAAACAGCTTATGTTTTATTTAGAAGGCTAACTAACAATATAAAGCTATAAATTATAGTGGCTCTATGGTTAACTTCTCAGAAGACTTAGAATAAAGAGTTTACTTGGGGCCATGATGGGGTTGATAGGATAAAAGAGATAAGACTCAGGAGAATCAGTGGTTAAGCATGTAGACTCTAGCATGAGATAGATCTGGGTTCAAGTTTGGATTTTCTCCCTTATTCTCCAGGAACTTGGACTCACTCTGTTAAGTAGTTACTTAAGCTCTCTCAGCATGTTCTTATGTTAAAACAGAGATATATGTATCTCGAAGAATTGCTTTCAAAAGTGGCTATATAAATTCACACAATATCTCATGCAAAATAATGGCTAAACCAATGGGAGCTGCCATTTTTCTTATTGCTATTATTAAAACTGAAGAGTGAGCATTAGCTAAGGGGGTCAAAATTCATAGATTTTTTTTATCCATAGATTTTAAATCATAATTGGTCAAATGTGACTCATGCTGGCTATTTTTGAAATGAACGTTAGTTTTACCCGTTTTTGCTTTATAGTAGCATTTTAATAATTGACATTTTAGTATTGACTTTTCTTTTTTTTTGTCCCTCCCTGGTAGAGTTATGATGTGTTGATATGTCCTTTTTTGACTTTGCATAACTATGCCTTCCTTAAAGAGGGACTTTACGTGAACTATGTCAATGTGGAAAAAGAATTCATATTTATCGTATCTGTTTAAGAAGAAGCATTTATTATTATAATAATAATATAAGATAATATAAGTGATCATAAGGCAAACTGTATAAACTAGTGATTTTTTATTAATTTAAAAAATATTTTGTTTTCCAAAGTATCAAATAAGGCAGAGAAATTTTAAAGATGTTACTAATCATATCATCGCGGGAAAATAATTAATTTAAGGAATTTCATCTTGGATCCCATTCCTTTCTGTGATTCATAGTTGGGATTTCGCCAGTCTCCCGAAATTGTGTTTAAAGTTGGTCCATGTGTATATCTTTTACAGGGAAAGGGCCCATATGTCATCAAATCCTCAAAGTGATGCTTAACTCATTAGGAAAGATAACATCCCCCACATGAGAGGTCACCAGTCTCCCAAGCCAGTTATATTAGTGCTGCTTAAATAAAAGCCAGGTTTCCATTTTCCTGTCACCAAATTTAGGAGGCAATCACTGTGTGAAGCGAGAACCGAATATTTGATGGTGATGGTTGTTGGGGTTGTGATAATTATGTAAGAAAATATAATGCTTATACTATATAATGTGTGTTGTGTACAGACAGTCATATCATTATATGTGGTTTCGATACACCTTCATACATATTTGCACATCCCCTCTCGGCAGTGCATGTGCAAGGTGAGATGGGTAAGTCATGGGTTCTCTCCTGTAAGAGGGAGGCCATGCAGGATCTTATCCCCATTTGAAAGTTGAGCAGATGGAGTCCCGGGGATGAGGCTGCTTATGTTGGTCCAACAGGTAGAAAGTAGAGTCCAGAGGAGGTTCCCAAGTTCTTTACACTGCACCGTCCTTCCTGTTGCCTAGCATATACCTATCCCCTATATATTTTTAAATTTATTTCTCTTTTTGTGAATTTAAAATGTCATATTTGTTCTGCTTCCATTATTGCAGTTTTGAGTGATGATTCATCAGCGCAGTGGCCTATTTTAGTGAACCACAATAGCTTGGGTAGGAAGAAAAAAAGATTCAACATACTCAGGAATGGAAAGCAGCCATCTTTTTATAGCTAAAATTGCAAACATCTGGCAATTACTCTATTCTACCTCCCTTCAAAAAAGAAGAATCGTCTCTTCAACTGGAGTCTGCCGCTGTGTTTAATCAAGGCAGCTATGCAAGCCTCAAGGAGCAATAGGTTTTGATTCAAGGAGGCCATTGCCTAACCCAGTTGGCTAGAGTCTCTTTGGAAAGCACACCATTTAATGCTCCCCATATGCTACTGTGTTATATAATGATAATAATGATGATAGGGCAATTAATGGCTGTAGAAAAATTCCCTTTTGCTTTCCTGCCCTAGCTTATTTGTGGTGCCTTTATGGCAGCTTTAACATTGTGAAAGTTAACTGTTCAGGTCAAGTTTGCCTCTCTTCATCCTATGAAGCTTTTGGTACTCCTGGAAAAAAGGGTCAGCTACATCAATACCATCAACAATTAACAATTTGATTTTATTATAAACTGGTCTGGTAAACTGTTGAAGGAACAAATCAATTTCTTCTTAAAGCTTGACTATGATCTTGTAGTCAACAAGCAGTCCACCGTGGTTATGATCCCTTAGTACCCCACCCTTGTTTCTTATTGTGATAATTGTTTGTGAAACTGGTTCTTTCCTCACTGGCAAAAGTCAACTCTTATGGCAGGGGAAGTGAGAATGGCTGGCGGTTTGCAATAAGGGCTGAGAGTCGGAACTTCCGCATTTTTCTCTTGGGGCCAGTGCCAGCTTTCACTCTG